>JARJLF010001402.1:0-79771 GCA_029378395.1 Mycena leptocephala | reverse complement strand
AGAGCTGCTGCGGAAGGAGTGAAACGCACTCCTCCATATGCGATAGGCATAGAATCTAAACCTATGTTCAACACATGGTTTCTGTAAACGATTATACACGCACGATTGAACCAGTCCACCCGTGATTCCCTGAGTCAATGCTCAGTGATGGGCTCATGGAGACAGACGGAGCAAAAGAAAACGTACAGTGGGTAGTGCTTCGAGCTACATGCATTCAACATTAACATTGAGGCCGACCGAATGCGGGTTGAAACGCACAGAAACACTCCTGAATATACAGCAATTGAGCAAGTGCGGGTGATTGAACAGATCTATAATCGCACCAGATCATTCCCTGCAACGCGTCGTGGTTACTACAGAACAATGAGCTGCCTACTCCACGCGCTATGGTTGACACCACTCACTGATAGCTGAGTACCAAATAATAGTACACTATTTCAAGAGTGAGTCGAAGTTAATGCCACATGGGTGATCACGCACCCGTATGGATGACGAAGACAAGTGCAAGGTATCGAGGAACACCGTAGCTGCCACCTACATAAATTTCAGCCTCGAGATGGCTCGCTAGGAGGAGGTGTACTAGAGCCTTCAGGTACACAGGGTCTCGATCATATCCTGTAAACCATAAATTAGTTGTTGCGCAGGCCAAAACCAGCCACTGACGAGTAAAATAGAATAGCGTCTGGAGGAGGCTTATCCCATATAATATCGCACTCATAATGACGCCAAGAAGCATAGATCCCATTCTACGCGAATTTGAGTCTATGATCAATCCAAGACAGGCAAACGTACGTATTGTCCAGCGGGGCACCGAGTTGCAATGTGGCGGCAGACATCGCGGAGGCTACTGGCAGAGGAACACCCTGGGGCGCGACTGTGGTGAAGGTAAGGCTTTGTCGAGACCAATCGTGTCATGTGGAATGGGCCGTTTTATGACTATCTGCGGGTTTACGCAAGAGAAGGTGGACAGATCTGACAGTGTGGAGTCGGTAAATATCAAACCTTGGAGAGTTTGATCCCAATTGGCGACGCGCGGAACAATACTGATTGCCAGCGCATAATGGCCCAAAAATACTCGGCCAGAAGTTCTTCCAGCATTGCCGACCACATCGCCCTATGCCGCTGCCATTGTGCCGCCGGCACTCTCACCAAATCGCTGTGCATCCCAACCCAGCTGCCCTGTCTGTATTCGTGCAAATCAAATCACAAAATGTGTTCGGGTACCAGGGTCCAGGGCTCGTCGGCCATGAACATATCAAGGAACGAATTCCATGTCTTGTTCTCTGAGCGATGCTGTCCCGATGTCGTATGTCGCCTCTTCCGCCAAAACGCTTCGCGAAGCTGATAGTCATTTCCGGCGCCCGTTAACGCCGCGCGCTCCGAATTAGGTAGGCGCCATTGTGATATCCGCATACAGCCCTGTTCACATACGCGCGTAAATCTGCGGCTGCATAGAGGTATCTTGACCACTGTCCACTGTTCACTTGGACTGTTGGTACGACGACCATAATTGATGTCGGGCAATTTCCGTGTCTGGAAACTAGATTTTCGGATTCTTGAATCTTGATGCTTCCAGTGCCTATCCCTGCTCGAGCTGAGGAACCAATCACAAATTCGAACCCGGCATGGATGGTTACTGTTCAGAAAGTTACCATGCCTGTGTTCTTGAATGGTCTCGCATGGAACGAATGTGAGCCACCCCAAATCAGGAAACACCGCCATCTCGATTCACAGGGGTTCACGAAACGCCGTGTGGGGTTTCTCACATTACGGACTTTACCAGAGAAATAGCTCCAATCTTCTAGTAATAGAATTCACAACGTTTTACAACTCATGCATCATCTGTATTCTTCAACTCGGAGTCCAATATTACCGGGGATCTATTTCAGGGTATTTCGGAAGCTTCCGCATACAATTCACAGTATACGCATAAATCTCCTTGAAATCTCCGGCAGCATGAAGATGTCTTGTCTTCTGCTCGCTGTTCCCTCCGAGTCGTCTTGTTCGTAAGAGGAACATAACAAATGTCGAGCAATTTGCGCGTCCGGAAACTATATTTCCTGATTCTGGAAGCTTCCGAACCGATCACAAATTCGAACAACCATGGCTGCTCGGCGAACGACACATGCATGGTCACGGTTCAGAACAGTTACTATCCCTGTGTTCTCGAATGATCTCGCATGGAACGAATGTGAGCCCCCCCCAATCAGGAAACGCCGCGAACCTGATTCAGAGGGGTTCACGAAACACCGTGTGACGTTTCTTACATTACGGACTTTACCAGGGAACTAACTCCAATCTTATAGTAATAGATTCACAAGATTTTGAACTCATGCATCATCTGCATCGTCTTCAACTCGGACCTTCATGCCTCGGATCTCAGTAGGCCGGTGTTGCCGGCCGCCTATCTCAATCTCCATCCACAGCCGATTTCTGCATCTGAAGATTCACTCGCTTTCGTCGCAGAATGTGGACACGCAACAGGCACAACCCTTTTTAATTGTCATTGTACTCACGCGTGACGCATGCCATGACACATTTTCGGAACTATAAAACCCAGCTGGGCTCTCGAAAAAGTAAGGAATATGTGTAATAAAGAATAGCAGGGGATTCACCTGCCCTACACTGCATTAGCTCAAACTGATCATGAGGTTCTAGTGAATGCAGCCTTCATTTTTGTCCAAAATTGCCAAAAGATGCTGCTCAATCTCCAACAGCTCTTCCTCCACCGTGGCGAATCGTCTCCATGCAATATCCTTGAGTCGGTCCCTCACCCTGGCATCCCGCGACCGCAGCGGAAACATACGCACATCTGTCCCACCAAGCTGCGCGAACACATCAAATGCCGCCCGCCACTCTGCCTTTTGCGGCGTGCATAGTATTCCCAGTCAACTCCCCAGTCATAGGGCCCAGGGTACTCGCCTATGCAATTCACATAAATGGCGACCTTTTCTTCTGTGTACCAAAAGAGCGTGTATAAGTCATCCAGGGCAGGGCGGTGTTTCATGTATGCGATTTGCTTGGAAAAGCCCTGACAACGGTGGGAAAGGTAGTCATTGTGCAGGAGCGCACGCATGAAGGACAGCTGGCGGGTGCTAAAAGGGTCCGCATAATCTGGACCCATCGCCCTTTGAATGAACCCATTATCAAGACAGGAAACGATGGCTCACAAAGGGATCGTAGACTTGTGCACTTGGCTCGATGCCCTCCAACACACCGGTCTGTGGTTTGGCAGGTATGGGAGCAATAATATGTGTTCTGGTCATTGGAGCAGCGACTCATGAGTGAGTTGACACGGATCTCGTGGTACTGTGTAATGAATTAGCCATCAAGAATCATTTATTATGAATTGAGACTCACAGCGTCATTGTCGCAAGCCCTCATGGACTCTGTTTTATTATATTCTTTTAGCACCCCACCTCTTTCATTGAGGAGCTTGAGAAAGACTTTCCACAGTGGGAGTAGAGGTGAGCTCTTCAATTCTGCACATCTCACAAAGGTTTCCAGAGGGACAAGGGACTGGAGGGCCTGTGTTGCAATAGTGAAATCCACCATGGCAGCTGGGGAAAATTGGCCAAAAAATGCTCTAGTAGTTGGACAACACATAGGTCAGAGAAGCGGCGGGAAATATCCATGAGCACATCAAGGATCCCAGCCTTGAATGACTGCAGGAGTCAGGGGTAGAGGGAGCTTGTGGACCTCATTATTGTGCTCATCAAAATGCAAAGGCTGTGTTTGAGCAGTGCAGGCCGCTTGATACTATTCACTTTGTCCACATGGCTGCCGAGATTGGCGACAAAACCCGTAAGGACTGGAACAATACCAGCTGCGAGGAGGGCTGGGCACAACGAAGGGACGAATCCTTCAGATACAATGAGAAATTTGAGTGTTCCGTGGATGTAAATCGAATCATCAAGGTTCGCAGTACCCAAATGCATGTGTTGCATGAGAACAAAAGCTAGATCCTTCAGTCCACCCATACCCTCGGCGAGCTCTTCCACGTCTCGCTGGGAAATGACGCCCCGCGCGATGAAGCGGCATAATTTGTGAAACGCGTCGTCGCATAGCATATCATGGCGCTGTAACATTGCCCGCCATGCCTGGTCGACCAGCATCCAAACACCGGCCATGGAAGCTGCAGGGCCTCCCCCGCTGCATCCTGGAACATTTCGATTGTGCGGAAGAAGGTGACACAAGTGATCTCGGTCCCAAGCGAGTCCGGCTTGCACTGATGTGCTGCCTCAAGCAGTTGGATGGAGGACCAGACACGTTGCCAGAGCTGTTCAATGGCAACTGGATCTATCCCACGGAAGATACGGATGGCCTCCACCGCGATAAAGATCCGATTGAGCGAGGGAAAGGAAGGTCCCTGAATCAATTGAATCGGCACTGGGGATGTCATGTTTATCGAGGTTGGCATAGAAGACGGGGAGCAAAAGGGCGAGCTGCTTTTCGGGCATCTGACGCATCACAACACAACGCGGCAAGTGATTCCAGTGAACCATTGGCTGCATCTTTTGCTGTTTTCTTCATATGATTATAGTAAGTTTCATGAGGTAGGTAGGAATGACGGCCGTCGAGCTGACTTACACGTAGAGCAAGAGGAAGGCGAGCTATATTCCGTATGTGCAGAGTGGTGCATTGGCCGCAAGTCTGTGACACGTAGCGTGGGGGAGGAGGAAGGGAGAGAAAAGCGGTTATCAAATACAATTTTCCCGGGCCCAAATTCACCCCTGTGCTTCGGCCGAAGCGGGGTTGGTCTCGGTTTCACAACAAATATCCTGGAAAGATATATCTATATCGTAGATTCCATTTCTTTGGGCGTGGATCCAAAGCAATCACATTTCAACAGTGTCCGAGATTCCCGACGGCGTCTCCATGAATTCGGCTAGGTGGAGTTATATTTCCGATGACACGCAAAAAACAGATGGTCGCACGGCGGTACTCCTCGCACAGATCGAACGAGAGTGCAGGGTGCCGACAACGCGGCATTGGACTTACGAAATCCCGATTCTAGAACCCGTATTCATAGATGGGTACGTTGAAATGTGTATCACCTGAAGCGGTGGTCGGCGTTATTTGTACCTTGGTACACACAGAAAAAGAAGAATTTGTGGGAATAGAAATTGCCCATTGTGCAACCCAAGCCACAAACGGGCAACGCCGGTTTACATTTGGATCCGGTCTTTCTGAGTGCGGACCAGTAGACCTTCTGAATATCATGCAGCAGGCCCCGGATTGAGTGATCAGCAGCTTATCGTGCCCATATCATGTAGATCGACGCGGTGCTCCAAATATTTACTACTTTTGGAGTCCGAAAACGGCCCGTATATGTCAACTTCAAGGCCCCAGAGAATGATACCCTAAAAGGTTGCCTGCGAAGCGGTATTTGTGCATCAAGTGTAAAGGACAAAGAAAGAAATACATAGTGGGGAACCGGTTTGGTCGCTGGCAGCCCAGCATCCCTTCAATCCGAGACGGACACGCTCGGAGCAAGGACAGCACGTTCGAGGAGAACCGAAACTCTTCTCATCAGTCAATCACATGAAACTTGTGCCGGAGAGGCCCGCATGTTGTAACTTGTTGGGAATCAGAAAGTTGCAGACACCAGGCTGCGGAGTCGAAGCCCGCATAGAACGAGCGCAGGTGAATGGGCGATATTATGTCGCAAAAATCCGTGTTAAGTTATAAGCCAAGATAGGGGCTTTTTGAACCCCGTAGGCAAGCAGGCATGCTTATAAACCCTATAGGTACCTATATACACTTATAACTCAAAGGCCCCCCTCAGGCTGCATTCCAAATCCAATATTGGTGACATACGCACAGGTTGAGTTGAGCCTAGTGTATAAGGCTCGAAAAGCCCTTATCCTGACTTATAACCCAAAAGCGATTTTTGCGACATATATACTGTCAAAAAAATAAATTTCATGTGGTTATGTTTTGCTGATACAACTTCGGATTTTTGCGAGGCCTCCGAGGTGAGAGGCAACTTTCATGGTGACAACTTCCTCATGATACATCTTGGTTGGAGGGCATCTTTCATGGGAGCTGCTCCTTTAACAACAAACTCCTTTGTGACTGAGGTAACATTCATTCGTGGCAGGTGACCCGCCGCGTTACAGTCGGGTCACCAAACATAGCCAAAGTGTGGATGGGTTTTTCGTGCAGTTCCTAAGAAATGGGTATTTTACCTTGGAAAGTATCACTCACCTTGTCGGTATTTTGAAAGGCCCTCAGGGAATTCCACTCTCGACTCAGTGCACATGCGATTGCAGAATTTAATGAAAAGGTTCCAATGCAATTAAATTCCTCAGATTTCACAGCAGCTCAAGTTCAAAATACTAACCATAGGACCTAGTTACTCACCACGTCCTGATGTGACCATGAAATCCACATATAATGGCCTTCAAAATCGATATGACATGAGTTCCATGACCGAAAATACCGTGGGGAGAGTCCACTACTGGATTTGGCCAGGTCACACTCTGTGACCCTGTGGGGTCGAATTTAATTGAAGTCCAAAGATGTAATTGTGGCCAGTGGGAGGTGTCGTCTGTAAAGGTTACACTTTACAGAGTTTGCATTTTTTGAAAGTCGTTGAAAATGGAGGTTGTGTCAACCAAACAAAGTTGCAACCGAAATGTTGTCGAAATCCCGCAAGTTGTCCTCTGAAGCATACAAAATGAATTATTTGACAGTATGTGTGCCACACAGGTGCGGACTGTTCCGCGTCGGACCTTTGAATACCATGGCTGTGGACGTCCATTTATTGATGAGTTAATCTGGCATTGTATCGGAATGCGTACGAGTAGGTCACCCTGGCATCAATCCGAGTCCGAAATTCTAACTATCTGATTCAATGGAGGCGAAACTATTTATTTCCCTTACCAACGGCTGTGCGCGGGGGGCGGCTTTACTTTCCTCCCTCGTCTGCCTATCATTTATGGAATATTGGATTCGTTGGAGATACCCACAACTAAATAATCAATGGAACCGGCAGGAAGCAAACAGCGAGTTACATGGTCAAGTATTTTGCCGGTATACGAACGCACCTGATCTATCGCCTCTTTGGTTTTCAATGCAATGTGATACGAAATGAAATTCGGAAGCTGCAGTAATACTTTGGCGCCGACGCCTTTTCGAAAGCCTGATAGACAGATTTGTGGTTACGAATGTCTATACTGGGTCGATCGCCCAGGACATATTCCGGAGCCTTGAGAAAATCGCTGAACCACAGCCGAAGCCGACGAACGGGGTCGTCGGCAAGGCCCCAAATGAAGGGGTCTGCATCACAACTGGTACAGGAAAACCAGACGCAATCGGCGGGCGAAAAGTTATACAGGGACTCCGTTGCCGCTTCGCGGCAAAACCACAAGGGTAGTGGTAGCGCGGGAAGACTCTGGTATGCTGCAGCCGGTACACGCTTTAACTCAGTTGGCGGCTCCTTCGCTGTCCTGATCACCAATTTTAATGACTCTTTGGCAGCGGCGATGGCAACGTCCTTTGACCCGTGGGCTAGGGCTCTGTTTATAATTCCGCGGGCACTTATAAACAGTTTTTAAACCTTGGTTTACAAACAGGGTGTTTATAAACGGGTTTATAAATGGCGACCCAAATACGCTGGAAACGGGCCAAAATCGAGGTTTTTGTGCTCCTTCTCAAGTGCTTTAGTATCTCTGGGTTCTTGATGTCCAAAATGGAGCTCCGTTGCTCCGGCAAAGTCGATTTTTGAACCTCGGAACCAGGTGCAGGGAATACAAGCACAATTTTGGTGATGTGTACTGCGTTTTCGGGTCTAATCTCTCAAATTCCATAGACTGTATCCGAGAAACCAACCTACATCGCACCGAAAATATTGCAATTCTGTTCAATCTTCAGCGAAATTGGCGTTGCCCGGCACTGCCACCTGAATGAAAAACAGGGTGGTTTGGCCCAGGCATTTAAAAACCGGTTTATAAACACCTGTTTAAAACAATGTTTACAAACCGGCTTTATAAACAGAGCCCTACCGTGGGCGACGGCCAGAGCGTATATAGCGCCAGGGTGGGCAGGGATCTATCTTTCGAGATGCGGAGTCACTAGCGGGAGGATGCACAGTATGTCGTACTGCAAGACCAGGATCTCGATGACATCCCCGGCGGCCGTAGCTCGTCAGTGTCGCAATGCTTGGCTGGGTGGTCGGATGGAAGAAGCGCAGGGCCCAGTCGAGAGCAGTCGAGTCCTCCTGCACGTCGATTACAGGAACTGCGGGCGTCGACTCGGGCTGCGGGAGGCCAAACAAAGCCTCGAAGACGGGAAACAAGGGATAGGATTACTCGAATGACGTAGAACTCTTTGTCACCGCGCGTTCTGAGGATTACATCAGGCTCGGCAAAGCGGTATGTGGGACGACACCAGGTGGGCTGGAAACGTTGCTGTCTACGGGGGCGCTCGACATGAGAGCTGTGCAACGGAGGCGGCAATGTTGGATATGACGACGACAGCTGTGACACTAGGGCTCCAACCGTTTAGTTTTCGTTACTGGAGCTTGTAAACTAAACGGTAAACGGTACGTAAAACGTTTACAACCGTTTACAAACGTTTAAAAACGATATATATATATTAGATAAATAGCGACTACCGCGAAATTTGAGAAATATATTAGGGAAGCTACCGGAAGTGTACAAGCCAAAATCTCTTGACAAATTCGAAACCGCTGGCTCAAGATGATAAACAATAGATTAGATATTGACTGCGCGATGACAAATGTTTTCAAGTACGAGAAGAAGCACTGAAGTGTCGTTAGTAAAAGCAACTTGGACGAAGACGCTTAAGGGTGAACGCACCCTGGCCAAAGATTGGCCCAAGAGAGTCGGGGTTTTGGTGGGTGTCGGCTAGTTGCACGTAATGACGGTTGATCGGCATTTGACCTCGGGTTAGTCGCCGGATACCCGAACGCACAAGGAGCTGAAGCCCCACATATCGTGCTACAGGGGCACGAATGCGGTAGACGCATCTCCTCGAGAGGTTTCTTATCATCATCTGGCCTGGTTCCAAGTCCAAGGCCTCATTTCCAGCGGGCGAAATTTGACCGACTTTGTCGGCCCGGAAGCTCCGACTTGTAGCCTACGGGCTCGTCGGAGGGGAAGGGATGGAGACGGCATCAAGCCTAACTCTCCTTTCATTGTGAAGCTCAATATCTCTCCTACGGAAGTTATTGAACTCACCTCAAAAAAAAAAAGAAAACAGCGCTTACCACCCGATTAGGGCAAAGGCAACAGCCGAGCACTGCCATCGGCCCGTCGATGCCGTGAGCGGAAGCATTGAGACACGTCTTTGATACACGCCATCGTAGAGAAAAAATTGGTGAAAATGTTACCGTTTACCGTTTAGTTTACCGTTTGTTTATCGTTTACAGGGGTCAGTAAACTAAACGGTTAAAAATACCGTTTACAAACGTTTATAAACGTTTAAAAATGAAAACGGTTGGAGCCCTATGTGACACATACTGATTCACGATCACGGGACTGGTAATAAATCCGAGTCGAATTTTTGTTTGCATTGTTGCATGCAGTTCTAATTTCCGCCCTTGCTTGATATTACAATACAGAAAGTCACCAGCCAGCAAAGGTTCAGCAGTCGACGTCATGATTCAGACCACCCCAGACTATTCAAGTTTGATAGGCGACACCCGCTTGCAGCCTGAGTGAACGACCCGGAATTATCCTTCATAGCCTCTTGAAGGAATCCCCGGCGACAGTATGTGTATGTATTGAGCATTTTGGAATGGATCGCCGAGAAGGCCGATTCACCTTTGTCTCTTTTCGACAGATGCTTCAACAGGGTTAGCCCTTTTTCTTCCCTTTTTCGCTCCCTTTTTTCTCCCTTTTTTTTATTCCCGCCGTTTTTCTCCAGGTTTTTTTCCCCTTTCAATTTCAACATGCAAACAGGGTGTAAATCCAAAAAAATCTAGGTCCAACGTGCGATATTGGATGAAATCAGAAAAAAGAAAAGGAAGCGAAAAATGGCCGAAAAAAGGCTACTGTGAACAGCCTGGCTTTCAGCTCCCTTTTTCGTCCCTTTTTGGCTCCCTTTATCCATTTCTTGCAGTCTGGGTGCTCCTATGGTTCCTTAAAGGTCACATAGCACCTCAGGTGTTCAAAAAGGACTCGGGTGAATCCTTCTGGATTTCATAGGTCACTCAGTTACATTTTTCTGCCAAACAAGAAAAAGGGCGGAAAAAAGGGAGTAAAAAATGACGCAAAAAAGGACGTCAAAAAGGCTACTGTGAATAACCCTAATGCAAGACAACGTCGTACCTCACAAACACGGGTCCTCATCACAAACCAGATAGGACACAGCTACTGCGTTGTGAGCCGCATAGGTCAGTTTTGGAGAAACCAAAGCGAGGATAATCACCATCGCGGACTAAGGTGCGGTGGGTTCTGCTGGTTTCTGGGTGTTCTCAAGCGGATATATTGACCAAGTGGCATTTGCGTGATTGTACGTGAGAAGCTTGGACCGCAGCACCCACAAAGCTTCGAAAATTCAGACGAAAGTAATCATCAGCAACAGAAACGTTCGTTGAAATCTGATTCCGGGTATCAACCACCGATGTACATCGATACTTATCGTGGCTCAAGCATCTCTTATACGTTAGATGATGTATCCGATCTTTGAATATACCGCAACTTGCATTGCATCATCGCACAGACTGCTCAGGAGCACCGTCCAACTTCCAGCCAGAAATGATCTGATAAATTACGAATGAGAAATGACCGGGACAGACATCGCTCGGGACAACCGTACATCTTTCCGATCAGCGCGCGCCAAATGAGGAGACAGCTCAGAGCTGCGGAGTGATCGAACCCCTAGCCTAAGCTAACGAATGTGATGGACATTCCTGTTGCGGTCGGCGTGATCTCGAAGTCCGGGATTCTCCCCTCCCGCTCCACTGTGGCGCGCAGGAGTGCCACGGTATCTTGGCCTGCAACAGCCTCCGCAACCGTCGCGTACCCCGGGCATAAATCGAGGGAGGAGACAACCAGGCGGAGAAACCACTTCACCCGGATGAGCATGTCCGGTCTGTTTGGCGATTTCGTCGCCGGGTACCATACATTCTCCCGCAGATGCACACGCGCCCATGCTGTTTCGCTTGGGAGGACTGCGGAGCGCAGCGTGAGAGAGATGTCGCCCCATCTGCGCACCACGTCAAACTCCCCGTCCAGATCGCGTGGATTGAGGCAGCCCGGGGGACGGATGGGACTTTGAAAAATTGAGAGTGAGGTGAGGCTGGATAGTCGACCGACAGCAGCGTCGAGGTGCGAGATGAATATCTGTTATCGGTTGGAAGGCGGTAAGCAGGAGCGCCACGCAATATGGAGAGCCTTACCTGCAAGATGTCCGGGTCAGGCGCAGAAATATTGCAAAATTCTAGCTTCGTGAGGTGCGGCAGGCCGGCTGCGATCGCCGACAGAAGAGATGTGTCCCAAACTCCAATGAAATTCTCCAGCACTAGGATGTTTGCGCTGGAGAGCGCGAGAGTGGCGATGTCGGCTGCGGAATTCTGTAGCAGCAGACGGGGTGTATTCCACCAGATGGACAGGTGAGATGCACGAGAATGAGGGACGGCCTCCAAGGCGAAAGTCTCGGGGCCAAAGAAAGTTCTCAGCCAGGGCATATAGATGCTCTTCAGGGAAAGAGAAGAAGGATTGTGCCAATGATCGACATCTGGGAGCACCGAGAGCGAACTCAGCTCCGGGTGCCGACGTACAAATGAATCGGTAGAGACCCAGAAAGGGATGGCACACGTCCGAAGACACGGGAAATGCGCGTCCGAAAAGCAAGCAAAAATGCTGGGGTGGGTGTAAACAACTAAAGTCTCTAGATTTTGGAGGTTCGATATGGCGGATAGCAGCACGGCGGCGAAGCGCCCGAGGGGATATTTGGGGTAGCACGAACTGCAATAACCCGAGGCAATTAATCACGACGAAGGACACGATCGAGATGGAGCATACATGTCAAGCATTCGGACTTCTTGGGCATAGAAAATGTTCAAAGTCAGGGTTTGGCAGAACCTCACGACCCGCGCAGGATTATTGAGTTTGACGGAGCGATAAATGGAGCGGAAACAAACTGAATGAATCCGCCGGTTGGTTTGACAGAAGGGAATAAGATCCGGGGTTTTGGAAAAATCGCAGATTATGCCTATGATCTCGACAGGAAGGCCACATAGTAGAGACGCAGTTTTCATCATGGAGGTGGAATGGATGCCTGTCACGGTCACGCTGTCACGCCTAGAAGCTCGTGATGTGCTGACCTAACACTGAGACCCAGATTCAACCTTGAATTCAACGTCTTCCTGCGCTTTTTTTTCTTTTACGAGTACGCCTCCCACTCTCCCGATTTCAACCGCATTCATATTTCTTTCTTTCTTCCTGCCGGCTCTGCATGACCTGTTGATGACCTGCATTTAATTGTGCGTCTGCCAGCCACCATATCGTACTGGAGGAAACAGCTTCATTCGTCCGTAAGACTCCACTTACCGAACCGGTCATCGCCGATTCGCCGACTCCCGACCCGCATTTAATTGTGCGTCTGCCAGATAGCCTGCCACCGCAAGCTGGTGCATGGCAGCTAGCCCAACTGGCAACAGGTCATCGGACTATTCATCTGCCAGCCAAGTTAGCACTCGCTTTCAACTACGCACTTGTTGTCCACAGCGCGAGGTTGACTAGTGACAACGCAGGCCGGTCGGAACGTTAGGCAGGTCGAGTGACGGGGAGTAACAACGCCAGTCCCATGTCCATGCATACATGGAAGATCGCGGATGGAGAATTGTCTTGGAGCGTTGAGATGCATCCCGTGAACACTACAGCGGGAGTCTCGTCCTTTTTTTAGTACATCCGCCTGCTGGCTAATTGCTTACCATTTTTCTATGTTTATGCACGCGGGGAGTGCCGACTCAACTGAGTGGTAGGCTTGGTATTTATCTGTTACGGTTGAGTTCCGCGAGTGAACTTCAATTTTCTTTGTGATTTCGGTTCAAGTAAGTTGCCGCGATGATACGTCTGATGGCAGTTTGGATGATCATTGTGAGGAGACATGGCTGGAACACTGGCCCCTCCAGGTGAATGGAAACATGGCCACCGACCCACCATAAACCGGGAGAGGGGTCTATCAGAATACGACAAATTTCTTGATATCAATCATGTTTATAATTAACCTCAGACGGATTGGCCCTCAATCACGGACGGCCTCCAGCAGCCATGCTCCGTGGATTTCATTTTATATAGAAGGTGATTTAGCGTCAGCTTGGCACAGGCTGGAATGTCGGACTAGCATCTACTGCAGCCTGCCCTTCACCGCGGGTGGACTTAATTCCATTTCAACACACTCGGAACTTCAAGTTCTCTGAACGCCAATTTATTGTAGTTGATTCCAGTTCCATCGGACGCCGACAGGTCCCAAAAGTATGAAGATACGATCAGCCTGGCAATACTTGCTCTCGCCGTTGTTGCAGCTACAGCTGCCGTTCAGGCGGCCCCAAGCACCAGCACCAGCCTCACCAAGAGATGTGCGTGTACTCACGGTTATTGCGGACCCTCCCTGATATCGATTCTTTGTTTCTCTCATTCCCCTCTAGGGTGTGGATGTGAACCGACCTGTGATTGCCAATTCGATCCAAAGCTCGGCTGTGTGCTACGACGAATGGGCCCAGCAGTTCTACTGGCCGCCGTGCAACCAGTGCGGCAGCTGTTCCGAAATCTGTGTCGACGGTAAGTGGTTGAACCTGTTGGCAGCATGCCCTGATGGTTGTTTCCTCAACTAGCCAAATGCCCCACAGCATGACACAGGGGGCATGTGCCACCGCTTAAAATCTATAAGCCGCAGAGGCTTGTGAGCTGCTGGTAGCTCGCAGGTGTCTGGCTTATTGATTGCAAGCCTCCTGTTTGCCTCATGTGGTTTTGTAATAGGCTTTGATTGGTTGTATATTGTACCAACTTGAACAATGCAGAAGTAGGACTGTAAAGATGCCCAGAAAATTACTGAACCATGGTGTATTCTCAGCTGTTCCGGGGTTTTATCTTACAGCAGCCTGTCTGGGTGGTTTCCCAACAATTCTTGCTAATAATGCAAAAGGCACCCACCTGTATAATAGGGGACTTGCTGCATTGTACAGACCAATAATAATACCAAGAAAATGATTCTCTGCTGGGTCGGTCACACCATTCCTACCAAGTGGTGAAATATTCCTTAAACAAAACTCTGGCACTGCAAAGGCACCTTAGAGAGACCCAATAATATAGCCAAGAATGTGCTTATGCCACTCAGTGATCTTTGCAGTAATGACAATGTATTTCCCATCTTTCATGCTGTTCAAAAATATAGACAACTGGAAAAGAAAATATGTTGCTTGTCGGGTTTGAACTCACAGCAACTCAAAATGCATTACACATTTACACGAGGCATACACGAGGTCTCCGATCAATAAGCGAGACACCTGCGGGTTACCCGCCGCTTATAGGCCCATAAGCGGTGGGGCATGCCCCCTGTGTGAGTACAGGCAGCCACCTACGCGGGGACGGATCGCGCATTTGGATGAATCACTGTCGCTAGTTGAAATTATAACGCCTGTGCTTGAGATTATGGCCCGGACGAAGATACAGACCTGTGCCTGAGATCATATTACAATAGTGACCTGAATGAACCAACTATGATCTCGGGCATCTCCAGATCGGACTGTAATGTGTCAGCGCCGTGAAATTCACCGAAACTGGACTAGTGTCTCGCATGCCCCTGAATCTTGCGGAGAGACGATGACAATACGGCGCAGCTGGCGATAAAACTGAACATACCTGATGCGGGAAGGTGAACAAGTAAGACGTTTCCGGATTATTCGAGGCATGTAAGGAGCCTCTTATACTATAATTAGCTTTGGAGTGAAAAATGTTCTAGAAGTGAAAAATGCATTCGCTTCAGCTCAGTTTTGGTCCAATTGCCTTCGGAAGTGGCTCAAATTGAACCGATGGGTGTGTGGCCCTAGGATATAAAAAAATCCTGACGGAAAACGGATGGATATTGAGCGAGATTCTGCTCCGAGCCATCAAAACCACTGATCCCGCTGCAAAATACGATGCCCTGTAATTTGTAGCGAGCGGATTTTTATGGGACTTTGAAGGGACACTTATACGGCCTATAAAAGTATTGTTCAAAATTTTCAGGAGTCAAATCGAGGCGGAACGGCCGCAGGACGTGTGAGCGTGACAATTCAAAGGTGGCCAGATCCCTGTGACATCTTGTGACAATGTGTTAAATTCATCTGTAGCTCCCGTTCCGCTGCGTCTTTTGTCTCGATTTTTCAGTAGCATACTTCTATAGGTCTTATAAGTGCCCCTTCAAAATCCCATAAAAATCCGCTAGCTACAAATTACAGGGCATCGTATTTTGCAGCAGGATTAGTGGTTTTGATGGCTCGGAGCAGAATCTCGCTCAATATCCATCCGTTTTCCGCCAGGATTTTTTTATATCCTAGGGCCACACACCCATCGGTTCAATTTGAGCTACTTCCGAAGGCAATTGGACCAAAACTGAGCTGAAGCGAATGCATTTTTCACTTCTAGAACATTTTTCACTCCAAAGCTAATTATAGTATCAGTCCTCGTCAAGCAAACCAAACCCAACCCTTGCCTCCGACTTCCAACGCAAGTGCCACTGGCACAGCACAGACTTGAGGACTTCGGCTGACTGCAGCCATCTGTTTCGGCCGTCAGTCTTTGTACGCCGACCCATGCCGAGGCATACCGATCGCATCTGCCCATCAATACAGGTCAGATATAGACGCGGCAGCGGCACTGGCTGGCACCTCATGATCAATACTGATTTCCGAGACTGCCTTAGACATACTTACTTTTAGACCTGGATAACCCTCACCAGATTTTCATGGCATTTCAGATTTTCCACTTGCAGATGGTCAGATCAATCAAGGAGCAGCGTGCCGCTGATAGATAGATATATTACTTTGATTCTGTACCCTGCGTAGAAGATAGAGACAATTTGCTGCAAGCATTGACAAACAGTTCAAAGGCGGGTGCAGCTTAGTCGCCATCCCAGGGCCAGGTGGCAATGATAGAGAGTTTGCGATGCAGCCATTCGAGCCATCTGATGGCTGTTTGGGATTGCGTAAATTGATGGCTAATGGCTCGAATGGCTTTGATACTTGCCCATATTCACTACATTTTGATGGCCCCTCGGCCAACCTCAGCTGACCTCGGACCAAGTTGGCCGAGGGGCCATCAAAATGTAGTGATTTTTGGAGTCATTGAGTTGTCTCTGAGTCGTTCAGCTCATGTATGGGTGTTCAGTCCCACTCACATATATATAGCAGCCAGATTGTAGGCCCCAAATAGTTAATGTTGTTGAATTTGGAGGTCTCATGCAGTCCAGGGGCATTCCTTAAGCTCCACGCATGATAACACACTCATTGACACTCTTTCTAGCAGAAAAAAGCCTACACTGGCTTTATTTTATCAGCCATTCGAGCCATAGTAGCCATCAGTTTGTGCAATGCCAAACAGCCATCGGATGGCTCGAATGGCTGCATCGCAAACAGGCTGATGCCAGCATCCGGGTGGCCGACGATGCCAGTGTAGAGCGAAACCAGGAAGTTGATCGGGTTCGACTGGCCAACGCTGAAATCGTTCAGGCTGCTCATGAGGGAGTCGATATCCTGGTCCTGGATGTCCTGGATAACGCCTTGCTGCATGGTGAGTGTGACCTGGACGTCGTTGATATCGCCACACTGCGGTGGCCGAAGGATTTTTGGACCAAAAACATGTCTCTCCCTTTGGCCAAATTTTTAGGCCCCCTAAGAACATGAGCTGAAACCGATGGCTTTTCTGTCCTCTTTTTGTCGTCTTGAAATGATACCTCTTTGCATCCAAATTCCCGCAAGAATATGCATTATTTTTAGTGGTGTGTTTCACGCAAAAAAAAAGACCTACGTTTGGGACCCAAATAGCGAAATTTGCTTTGTTCTCTCCCTGTTTCGGCGTCGAAAACTCTTGTCAAAAATGATCCATTTTTGGACGTATTTTTGGGACGCAAATAAGCATCATGTTTTGGGTCGAATTTGGTGTAGAAAATTGGCCTAATAAGGAATCTTTTGGGGTTGATTTTACGTTGCGCGGGAAACACATTCCCAAACAGGAAGACATGTTTGGATGCCGTGTTTTGGACCCAAAAATCCTTCGGCCTCCGCTGTGCCACCGAGCGGCGTGAAGCTTGCACGGTGATCTGGCCACTTGGGTTCTGGTACGCCGCGTGTAATGCCGAGTCGAAGTCGTTGCGGATGTGGATATCCTCGTCCCCGAACGTCTCTGTGTCCGTGGCGCTGGAGCTCTGCATGACGAGGAAGTAGTCGGCGCCACTCGGCACGTTCGGGCACATCGCCCACGACGCGCTTCTAGATGGTGGCGCCGTTCGGCGATACGGACGTCCGCTTGTTCAACTCGACGGATGAGCCATCGACGGAAGCATGCGCTGTGCGCTCGGCAAGAGCGTTCGCACCACTGCGAACGAAAGATCGTCAGCATCCGGCGCAACGAGCGAGAGGAGGTGGAAAACATACCGAATCCAACGCCTACTGTCCTGATGCCCTATGTTCATAATAGCAGTGGCCGTATCCCCGACGTCCTGGCAGATGCCACCCAACGAGACCTGGCCGACGTACTGCGCGCATCCGCCGCCGCCGTGGAGGTTGTACACATTGCCGTCGTCCTTGTTCAAGATGAAGCTCTAGGCCGGGTTTAACTTAATACAAGTCCTGAGCGGGAGCGGCTCGGTGTAGCCCTCGTCTGCGCCGGCGCCGGCATTAGCGAGCCAGAGCGAGAGGTTGTCGGCTGCAGCGAGGCAAGAAAGGATGCCTGTGGGAAGGAGAAATTGAGAGAAAATGGCAATTATAGGAGGAAAGTGACTTAGTGAACCTAGGTTGAACCTGGTACTGAACCCCCCAGTCGGTCGTGCTTTATATACTGTCGCCGGGGCATTCATTTGCCAATGTGGAGCAGTGACTGTATTGTATTTCGTTTCGATGAACGGAATTTAGCAATTTTCCTGGCTGCTAGAGATGTAGAGCAGCCAATAAATCCAATAAGAAATCAAACCTAAATCTAATACAGACTAATCTCGAGGCAATTCCCTTGTACTGAGCTAGCTCCGCAGAGGTGTACTAAGCTCCACAGCGGCGCACTCGTTCATATGTTTGCTGTGGAGCGGCATGTATTCGTAAGGGTGCAAAGATTTAGTTTTCATTTACGTTGAAAACCCGAGAGTATTTTGAAACATCCATGACAGCAACAATGAACCAAATATCCTGGGTTTTTCTAAACCAGTGGCTGTACTAGGGCTCCAACCTCGAGTACTGGACTGAGATAAACTTTTTACCAGCCTGCCCAGAGACAGCAAATCTCAGTGCAAGCACTGGGCCGTATGATAGTAAAAGTGTAAAGTGTCCGTTGAAATGATTACTGAGCTGAGACTGCGAAGTGCGTAGGCGCTGCGGAGAATCAATATCGCGAGTCATGAAGCGCTCCGCTGCAAAGTCTATTCGTCAATCGGGAGGACTCCAAATGGCATGACAGTTGCTTGAGAGGTTAACTACCAGAAGTTGTCAGACTTCGATCAGTAAATCCACAGTCAGTTCATCGAAACTCCTTCACTGGTTATATGATGTAGAGACGTGTTGGAACCCCAGAAAGCTAAACGGAAACAAGAACGGTTAAACTCGCTTAAGAACGTTTTAAAACCTAAAGGGTTGGGGCCGACTGATTCAGAAACAAATGGGTCGATATAAGATCGGAGTATAGCTTCCGGCCACCGCAGAGAGTGTGGGATGATCAAAACCCCGTCAGCAACCACGACGAAACAAAGGCTAGAACTGAATGAGCCCGAACCTCACAGGCATGGTCAAAATAAACAAATGAAAAATCGTTGCTTCCACCAGCAAGTCCTCGGACGGATTCGAATGCCCAGTACAGGTCAAGGATCCAGGTGAAGGGCGATTGACGGGAAGAGGCAGGTCAAAGAGGTGGCCAAACCGAGTCACACTCCCAGGACTCTGTAGGAGTGTGTTGGGGAATATCCAGGTCATTGCAAGCCCGGTCGTCGAATTAGAAGGCAGCAGGCTAACCCAGAGAAGAGCGACTCTGGGTGATAGGGACAGGCGTATGCGGCGATGTCTGCTGATCGTGCGTATTTCACACATCCCTTGACATGCAGGATCGGACTCAGTGCGGTCCGTGTCCAAAGGCAGAGGTCTGGGCCGCGTGCAACCGTGTCCAAAGGCAGGGGTCTGGGCCGCGTCGCAATACCTGCCGACAGACAAATAGTGAGACACGCTCCGCATTCTGACCCTGCGAATTGAGGCTGAATCTGGCCCTCATTCTCTGGCCTTTGTAAATACTCATGTGGTTAACTGCGATATCATGATTATCTCTGCCGTAACATGATATACAATTGTCAAGGTCGTCCTGGATAAATATACCTTCTCTATAAACACTGGCCATGCCATTCAACTTACCCAATAGACTCCGCAGCTCTATGAGAGCTCTCCTTGTACTCTCGTTCAAATGCGCACCCCTCCTTCCACCTTCTTCGGCACTTGGGCTTAAGGCCATTGCTGGCGCATGGCAGTACTTGCCAGGCCTTCGGCCCGAAGAAAATAATTTAAATAAAATTTGCCACAAATAAACTTGTAGTTCAGTAGGGTTATCTATGCGACAACAAATACAAAAAAGCATTATTAAAAAGAGGTCTCTATTCGTGTTTCTCGTCGACTTCCACCAGTAATCCGCTTCTCCACGCCACCGTTCGGACCGATGAGCCTGGATCCGCTGTTAATCCAGTAGAGCATCCAGGAAGGCTGTTAACTGCGAACATGATCTGGAGGGTCACGTCTGGTACCGGCCATTCGACCCGAAGTTTTTCCACGCCGTCAAGAAGTAAGCTTCCACTCATCAATACATCAGTTACCGCTTTCTCGCCCGTGCTCACTGACGACATATATCCAGTTGATTGATCGAAATGAAGGTGTTTAACACTGCTGTGATATGCTCCGGTGGAAAAGAGTCGGCCAATTTAACGCTCAACCACAGCGGAATGCACAGTATGTGGCTGCACTTGGTTATGAAATGGTATATGAACTCTGGTGAGATTGGGAAATCGAAACGATGGATGAACTCAACCAGGTGAATAGAGGGGGAATTTTCTGGAAAGGTCACGTCCAACCTAAGAAAGGAAGACGAATACAAACAACCATCCGAAGGAAGATCGAACGGGGATATATCGTTGATCTCAACGCTTTCTAAGCGGCCAGCGGTCTGGAACAGTGCCTTGAAGACAGACCAATCGATCAACGATCCCAGAGATGTTCACGAGCTTGATATCCACCAGGGAATCAAACAGCCCGATTCGAAGCCAATCAATTTGAGTAGAGGAGAACGCGAGGCAGATAGGGGAGGGAACGAAAGGGAGGTCGTAAGTTGCCGCGCCAGCGATATCCATCCGGGCATATAAGTGTAGTCCAGATCCAAGACACCAAGGGTGTCAGCGGATATATCGGCAGATATGCGCTGAACATGACGGAAAACGGCGGGATGAGAAGTGGAGATGGTAAAGGCCTCCCATCGTTTCGAGGTCAGGAGGAGGAGAGTGAAGAGTCGGTCAAGCTTCGAGTAGATTTCTGATGGCGCGTTCCGAGTTTCGTACCAAGGAATGTCACAGAGACATTAACACGGATGAGACAGGGGCTGGCACCCTCTCAAATGCACGGCACAGAGCATGCAAACAAGTTCGGGTGTCCAGATTTATAGTACACCAGAACAAGGGCTGGAAATAAATAAGAGTCTGCCGGAAAAAATTAATTAATTAATAAACAAGGAACACGATCGCAAAAATATGTACTTACATTGGAGCCCCGGCACAACAACATAGGGTGGCATCTCATCTGGGCATACAGATGGGCGTCCAGCTGAGGATCCGGTACTAGATACGATTGATAAATACAGCTCCAAATGTCAAGAGCAAGCCGGCTCGAAAGCTGAGCCGCCTAAACGATCAATAAAAGTAAGGAACAGATAAAGGGAGCTAAGAAAATTACTGACTTTGAAATCGTGATGTATTTTTGTTCGGAGGACGAGGGCCATGGAATTTGATCGGAGTAAGAGGGCTATGGAAGAAAGTCCGGATAATATAAGAGACGACTCGACTTATTAATTGGACCGAGTGGCTAAATAGCAACATCAGTCACAGAGCAAATAACATACGGAAAAATACCCGATCATCGACAGAAGCCCATCCGTAACGAATTAAAGATGGGACGCAGGAGATCTGATCACAAGATGTGAGCAAAACGACCATCTGATTGCAGCTCGCAGATTCAGCACATATGACCCAAAAATAACGAGCAAGACTCACTCCCACTTCACTCGAAATAATGGCTGGTCTCAGAACACTCACCAAGAAGATAGGACGATTCCTGGTGAGATTCAGCACAATAAATATGAAACGAGCTAAACCCGAGCCAGAAATCATTAAAAAGAAGCGAAAAGGTTAGATTTTATTAAACAGGTATCAGTATCCACAGTATAACGCACCACACCGAACAGGATGAACTCAACATTACAGCTACTTCAACGGATAGCTGCAAAACGGACAAGAGGGCTAGAATTGCCAGGGTAAGTGAGGAAACGAACACTGGGGAAGAGAGCTGACCAGACATCGACTTTTGGCAGACAAAAACCAGAACCAAGGTAAGGCAATAACACCTGAAGGCCATCCACTAAACATTTTATAGGAAACAAACCCAGAGTCATCTGTAAGTCTTCGAACTTTCCGTGAAACGCACAATAGAGAGTTTGCGGTGGAGCCACCTGATCAACTGGTGGCTCGTGTTTTAGGTTAGTTTCATGATCATCCATTGCATGCTAGCCACTATTTCATCCTCTCTATGGGGGCTATAAATGGTGGCTACATTAGCCTCCAAGGACGGGGAGTTCCTGAGAAAAATTAGCCACCAGTTGATCTGGTGGCTTCACCGCAAACTTTCTAATTAATTGTCCAAGTCGTACCCGACGACGCATGAAGTGCACTACATCACGACCAAGACTGAGGCAGATATTGCTCTCGAGCATACCCAAGATGGCTGGGTTGGGTTCGATACAGAATTTTTTCTTAGGACACTGTGCGAAGAGGAAGCTTTCATTGAAGACATTTTCAACAATGTTGCTGGGAACAGACACTCAGGTATGATCGTATGGCAGGCAATGCAGATGGAATTTCATGGAGGGTTCATGATCAAATGGGACAACAATGAACATTGGTATCTGTATCGTCCAAATTGCGTGCGGAAACAATGTATGGCTTCTAAATATGACCAGAATCAGAGGTAAGTGACCCTCGTCCCCAAACAAAGTATCACCGTCCATGACCGATATCAGCATTCCCCTCCGAATTACGCCGGATATTGACCTCCCACGATATGTGGTTCCAAATGGATAACACCGCAACCGAGCCCGGCGCCTCGAGCGGAGTTTGCACATTTTGGGACGATTACGGCTGTTCTGGGAACGACGAATGGTCCGACGTTCTTTCATTTGCGGGTCCGGGTACGTGCCGGCCTGCGAGTAGCACAGATGGCCGGCTTTGGAAGAGCGCTAAATGTTGGAACAATAATAGCACTGGTCCGGTCCAAAGTACAAGTGTTGCCGGGGACGGAACATCTGGGAGTCTAACAGAAACGTGCACGGTTATTTTGCGAGGTGTGGAGGAACACTGAATATTGAAAGAGGAAAGTGGAATTACAACTGTTACGCATCCAAATACAGGTGGCGGCGGGGACGGAACATCTGGGGGTGTAACAGCGCTCCCTTCAGAAACGTGTGCAATTATTTTTCGAGGTTTGGGGGAGCGCTGAATGTGGAACAGTAAAAGTGGAATTGCAATTAGTACGGGTCCAAATACAAGTGTTGCCAGGAACGGAACATCTGCGAGTGTAACAGTGCTCTCTTCAGAAACGTGCGTGATTATTATTTGAGCACATTATTTTCCCGATTTCATGTTTGTCGACGGATCCAGGCCCTCAAGTTCAGGCGCAAGCTCGGACAGGAGTTGTTCAACTTCCCTCCCCATAGCCGCATCCTCCGCATCGAGGTCAATATATTTTGATATCACGTATACACCCCGTTGAGTTTCATAGGAAGCGAATACCCGCGGGAGCAGTGGCTGGGATCGTCGTGGCCTTGATCATCTTGCTGTTCGGCTTGGCGGTTGCATCGATTTCCTGACGCCGAGTCCTACATCGGCGCGGGGCGAGCACGATATCGCCCTTCAATGGTGCCGGCACGGCTCTCGTGGAGTCGAACACCCGAAAAATGACGCGACAATGGTTGGAAACTCAACTGACCGCAGAGGAAGCAAAAATGACCCATCTTGAGGGTCTGGCGAAGCCCACGACATCGGAAACGGTGAGCAGTTCGGTGGCGCAAGGAATTTTCCGCCTCATGTCGGGCAGCGGCCCGCGAAGGGAGGTTGGATCGCCGAACCTGGAGGTACAGCTCCAAGCTACTCGAGACCAGATGAGTACGCTTGTTGCTCGGATGAACGCGATAGAGGCGAACACCGAACCTCCGCCGCAGTATGCATAGGGAATCGGCGACTTTGTGGAACGACCACGGGCAATACTTATACGGAGGCCGACGGCCTCAGCCTTCAGGGCGTACAGTTGACTCAAAGTTGACTCCTATATATAGCTGAAATTTGCGTCGTAAAAGGTATTGGTGGTCCGTGGCTCAGGAACGAGCTTCAAGTTTTCGAACTGCCCACTGGCCGGCTACATTTTAGAGTTACTCCGGGAGCGGATCTGAGTCTGGGTTTGATGGCAGATTTGGGTTTGATGTGTTACATAACATAGATCGCCGATGATGCCGACAACTAATGGTATGTCTGAATTTGATGTATACCTCCTTATTGCTGGACTTCCCTCCATCGGAGTTTCGGCAACAAATACATGTAGTAAGCAGCTGACATTATCTAAAAAAAACAAAGGAGCAAGACAAGAGGAAGATATTGACAATGAGTTGCCGGTCCATCAAACTCAGTGATGTTACCCATCTTCGGGCCTCACAACCCACTAAGAGCTTCAGAGTTGCTGAGAAATTTCAAAGAGCATTTTTCCCAATGTAAAATGCACTTTAAGGTCTCAGATCAATATTACACCTTGGACGGGCTACCCGAGAGTGAGATATTTTCTTGTTATGTAGGCCTCCTGCGCTAACTGACCCTCATAGGTTTTGGACTCTGGTGTTCAAAACAGCGTCGCCGACTTCACAGAGTCATTCAATGGGTACCCTGACGCCATTATCCAGGGGGCAGACGATCGCGATTTAGATTCAGTCCTCAGTATCGCAAGCTATCTTGATATCCAGGCCCGAAACATCGCCGCGTATCCGGCCTTCGTTCCTTGCGAGCTTCACCTAGATCTCCCGACGACGTTTTTAATCACCCGATCGTTACGGAGCTGAGGGGTATCGTAGCTCAACTTCTGATTCTCAATAATGTACGTCGCTCATGGTGTCTTATAGCGATCTGCTAATCTGCGCAGGACTTGATGTCCTATAATAAAAAAACAGGCTGTCGACCGGGATCGGTACAATAGCATCACTGTCCTCACGCAGCAGGATGACGCCATGGATCTGGAAGGGGCGACGCCTTGGGTTTCGGCATACCACCAGAAACTGCAGGCGGACTTTCGCGATGGCCTACTGCGTATGCCTTCCTTCGGGCTGGAGCGAGATGCGCAAGTGCAGGAGTACCTAGGTCATCTTGCATAGTGGTCGCGCGCCCAGGACTGCTGGAACTTCGAAGTCAACGCTACTTCGGAAGTAAAGCCGCTTCTTGCTAAAATTGAAATGGATGCTAAACTGACCCGGGAGGACGCTGTACCTCCCATTGACCTTTGACTAGTTTAGCTTTCATTGATATCTGCATTGTGTTCTGTGTAATGTCGGACTCGCAATGCGCGCATAGCCACTTCTATCCCGTTCCGCTTCGGCGAACCCTTTGAAGTCAATTATATCCGAACTCATCGTGCCGTCCTGGGAGCTTGAGGTATGTTTAGTCTTTCTCTCCGATTCCCGGGCGCTCTGCGGTTAATTGGCGGACCCATTCCTTGAGCTCGCCTTCCGTTACGATGCATTTGAGAAGCTCACTGCATTGCCCGCTACGCCGACTCTAATTCGAATGTAATTTTTCCCCTAGTGTTTACATGACAGAGGTCCGGGCCACTTATCAAAGGGATTGACTGACATTCACTCGACTTGCAACTTATGGCCCTTACCAAAGACGGTAGCTTCATTGAGAAGTTTTAAAATTGTCCGAATCCATAAACATCCAAGGTCTTAGCTTACATTCGTCAGCGTCACACCTCAGCATTAGGTGCGCACACTAAGAAGTTCACGAACCAAGTAACCAATTTGTTCAATTCGATCAAGCAACCATGAATATGCTGTATGCCGTCCTGAAATACAATTTAGCATCACGTGGACCGAACGGGAATTGCATTATGATTCCTGATAATCTCGTTTTTTACTTCCGTGACGCGTGCAGAATTTGTCCTTGTTGAGCGGAAAACAAGTTCCAGTTAAATAGGTTAGGCATGGGAAGCATGGCAGTTCCATTGCCCCAGCTCCGGAAACTGAGGAGTCACTTACTCCTGGCGACAATTATCTTTGGGGAGATCGAGAAGATGGAAATTAATAATTCATGAATATATTACCGTGGCGGTTCGCACCGATCAAACAGTATTGCAATGGACGTACTGTACGACCGGTGCGAGAAACTCTATCCTCTACACGGTGTCACTGTTGGCAAACGCTTGCGCTTGGACGTTATATAGCTCAAAATATTCACCCCCGCGCGCCATAAGCTCCTTATGAGTGCCAGTCTCGACCGCCTGGCCGTCTTTCATACATCTAATCAAGATTCAGCGGGCGCTGGAATTCTGGTCCAAGCTGAAGCTCACATTATCAGATCCGCGTGCTTGGTCAAGTGGCCGAATCGATGTGTCACGAAAATCATCGTCTTTCCTCCCCCAGCTTCTCTGAGGCGCTGGAATAACTGGTGTTCGCCTTTAGGATCCAACGCAGAACTGGGCTCGTCCGCCACAGCGAAACGGATGTTGCCAGAGAGGAAGCGCATGAAAGTGCGAGATCTGGGAATCATGAGTCGGCCTGTGTTATAGCTCATAAGCACCACTCACGCTACCAACCGTTGTTTCTCTCCGCCTGGAATGTAGGACTCAGTTCGACTGCGAATAAAATATCGGACGACTCTTACCAGACACCTCCGCCTTCCTCTCTAAACCCTCAAGGATCGACTTCAATTTCTTGTGCTTGTGCTTGTCCAGGTGCGAGCCCTGAGCGGTATTGACCGGGGACAGAACAGTGTCGACACCGTCATTCAGCCGTGTAATCACCCCATCCGCACCGCCCGATTCCGCCGCCTGCATGACCCTTTCCGTGTCGCCCGCACGATTGGGATCTCCAAGGCCAATATTCTCGGCGAGCGTCAGGGGGTAGAGTTTGTGATCTTGGGTGAGCATAGCCTGGACCTTCCGCAGATCCGAGATGCGGTAATCTTTGATGGGTAGACCGTCGACGAGAATCTCGCCCGAGTCGACATCGTAAAGTCGATTCAATAGCTTGATGATGGTCGATTTACCGCTGCCATTCGCACCGACTATTACCACGAGGTGGCCGGCTGGAATTTTCAGAGAGACGTTCTTGATTGCATTGTCCTTTGATTTTCCGCCAGGGTATGCAAATGAGACGTTCCTAAGAGGGTCCGTGAAAACAAGCAGTCAAGACATCAGCTCCTGAGCCTACCTGAGCTCAAATTCCATCCCATCGCCGGTGCTGCGAGTGGAATTCGGATACCCCACATCGCCATCGCGGATCTTGTTCTCCACGTCCGCCATATCGTATAATTCCTTAATGTGTGAACAAGATTCGGCGGCCCGCGAAAAGTCGTAGTATAACATCTGGAAGGTAAAGCTCAGCGCCTGCGCATGCTGTTGGAGGATCGCGAAGGAAGTGACGGTGTGGCGCTTTGGGTCCAGAATTGCATTCGCAGCCCAGTACAGCTACGGAATTGTGAATTCTCCGGATCGGTGGCACACAAACAAACATACCGTTGGTACATCTCTAGTCAAGCTGATGAACATATGCATCAGTGGGGTCGCTTGCAATGCGTATGCAAAATAAGGCTGTGCCTCGGAGATGTTGCCTAAGCTCTTCTGCGCCTTTTTATATTCTGAAAAGGAGTTTAACAAGCGGTTGGGGCATATTGAAAACGGTGCTTTCACCGGAGGATATCCACGCAGCGATATTTGCAGAAACCACGTCCTCGCGGTACTCATCAGATCCTAGCAATCTGAGAGCCCGAAGACGGAGGTAGTCGATATTGTCGGAATATATTACATATGCTAACGGGCACAACTCAGGAATCCGCCCTGTGTGAGCGATAAAACTTGCCTTTCATCCACAGACCGGTGCTACTTCTCGCGAGTAAGATCGGGCTGACCAGGGACAGTAAGGTGAATGTGAATCCCCCCCTCGCTTGCTGCACAATGAAGAGAATCTGGGTTGACACCTGAAATGCTCGTTGAAACAGTCCCAGAAGGAACTCGAATGCGCGCCATGCGTGCCAAGCGCTGACGCTTGTTTGTGTATTCTTATCTATCCGTTGACTGAGTTGAAAGTCTCGGAGAAGCCGCCTCTGGCCATACCTGCTCCTGTAGGAATATCCAACCGCAATCGTTCTGTGAGATGTTAAAAGCTAATCGAATCGTAAGCAACTTGACAGCTTACCTTGCAAAATATGTTCCTCGAAATGGCGCTCGATGCGAGTTTGGAGCATGGGATTAGCATGATCTCTGGATGTGCTGTCAGGAATCTGGCCAAAAGACGTGCAAAGACGAACCTGGCCCAAGAGATAGTCGACGTGATTATGACGCAAGCTACTCGAAGGGCCACCGCTTGCAGAATGTCATTGACATTAGTACGCCCTTGTGTCAGGCCGACTTCCACCTTGGATATGGTTGGTCAGATGGATGCAATGAATTCGAATGGATGTGGGTCACGGTTGTCAAAAGCCTCGTCGACGCGTATAACATCAAAGTTCCTTCGAATGCGACCCCAAATCCTAGCACGAAGACAAGAAGAACGAGTCCCGGGCTCAAGAAGTAAATTTCTCTCAGAAACCGCCAGATTATAGGCAGAGACGACACAACTCCATTCAATTTGTCCCACGGCAGCGAGAATCCAGGAGAGAGCGAGAATTTGGAAGAAAATGATTCCTTTGGAAACAAAAGACGCCAAACGCCCAGTTGGAGTGTGGTATAAGAGTAATCTTCCAGTTTTTCGGTCTCCTCGTCTGCGGTTGTCTTCTCCATGGTACTTCACTAGAATCTAGCGGGATCGGTGAGGAGGGAAAGGCACCTCGGGGCGGCAAGTGGAGACTGGGCGTGGGACGGCGTGGGATATTCGAAGACGGCTATGATGGCTGATTGATTGGCGTAACTGATCGGGCCGTAGGGCTTCGGCCCGTCCGTCCCGTCAGACGGCCGGGTCAAAAGACGGCCGTCTTTTGCAACGGACAGGGCTCACCCGTCCGTCATACCCGTTACAGCCGTCGACGGGTAATTTTAATTTTTAATTCTTTGTTTGGTGCCTTTCGCCCTCTAGTATGGCGAGAAAAATGTACGTGGAAGCTAAACACCTATGGTGAACTAAAAATGGCTTCTTAGAAGCCTCTCGTGCCACTCTCCAGCGTGCATTGACAAACATTCAAGATACCGTCTCAACTTTTACATAAGCTTGCGCAACGAAACTTCCTTCCCCTATCCACTAGAAAAATTCTCCCGAGAGACATGACTACAGAGGCTATAGGCATTAGCACCCTATCTCATGAAATGGAGCCTAGACTTCCGGTGGTGCAATGTGCATGGAATCAGGCGAGCAGATGCCATTTAAGGAAATTGTGGCAGCCGGCATATGTTGAACCACCATCAAGTTGTGTCTTCAAACGGCCCTACAATGCTGGTGAGGGTAAAATAATCATCCAGTTCGCTATTAGAGACCGTGCCGCAAGTCTCCGGGCCTCAGTAGCGTGCCGATATGGTGAATTTCGGTGGTCATCCGGCAGGACCCGTCAACCCGTCGACAGACGGGTACGGGTGCATCCGTTGACGGGCCCACCCGTCCGTCAGAGAAGACGATCTTATCTCATGACGGACGGGGACGGGTCGAAGCCCTAGACAGCCGAGGAAGTCAGGAAATACTTAAATTGCGGGACTGAAGTTGTTCCCATCGAGTTCAGATCTCACGCGGGCATCGGTGAAGGTTGCGACAAACATAAGCCCAATGTCAGAATATTAAACAATACATTAGGGTGCAGGCCTCCACATCTAAGAAACCGGAGGGCGTCGTGTTGAACCTGCGCCCCTACTACCCGACAATACATCCGAATCTCAACAACCAAGAAAGTGTACTACTGCGCTGCGGAGGCCCAGCCTGTGGTTAAAAATCGACACAAGCCGACCAGGGGAAGTTAGCCAGCATTTTGGTAATCAAGACGGAAATTGCACGGGCATCGTGCTGGCCCTGGGCGTGCTTTACCCCACTATTTACTTAGCGTAAAATACGCCCGATACTATAGATTAACCAGTAGCACGTCTCTGAGATTGATGCATGCATCAGGGACATCTGCAACGGTACGCGTGGAAAAAGGAAAAGAAAAAGCGACACCTTCGATCTCCCCCCTCCGTTTGCGAAGCACGAAATCGTCTCCTTTGGACCCCAAATCGGGGCGGCCCCTCGCACCCGCCTCCCAATCTTCCCAGTACTCGTCGTACGACCCGATGGCAAACCGTATGTTGTAAACATGCGGGATGCGTTCCGCCCCGTAGACATCATCGCCCGCCGCCTATTAGATGAGGAGAAACTGGAGGCGCGGGCAGTCCACCAGCGCCGCCGTTACTGTGTCCCGTGGTATCTCGCAGTGCAAGCAAATGTGGGCGAGTGCGGGCAGCGTCGGGAGATCGACGAGCGCTTCCACCACGCCCTGGAGGCTGAACGTATCGAGATGCGTGAGGTACTGGAAGAGCGCATGTGTGAGATAGATGGGCTTGGTGCCAAACAGCTCGTGCAGGGTCAAGGATAGTTGCTCGACCCGTATTTTCGCTAGAATCGATAGGAGAGCCGGATGCGTGAAGAAGTAGCTGGAGCTGAAGTTGATGGCGTTTTTGCAGAGCGTGAGCAGCTGCCTGCCTTCCTCGAGCGAACAGCCATCTTCTAGGCTCAGGTGGCGCACCGCATGACAGAACTCGGGCGGTCTTGAGCTCAGGAGGGTAAGGACCATGTCTCGATTTGAGCTGAGTAGAGGCTCGATCCTACTATAGAGCTCAATCAGCCAGCGTCGGGAATTCGGGGCGGGAGAAATTGACCAGTTGTGGACCCGGCAAGCGACACGCAAAAGGGGAGGGTAAATCAGAGCCGTGGTTTTAAAAACCTCCCGCTCCAGTTCAGCGGGCAAGACAGGTTCGGTGGTGGTGCAGAACACCCTTCGCAACCGTAACTCGGGAGCCTGGGAATTATCATTCAGCATGTTGCCTCAATTCCTCCCGTGTTCGCTTCCTCACGCCGGCGTACGGCATCGACAAGCGTGGATAAAAAACACTAGTACTCGAGTTTTGTTTTTCGGCGATCTCGGAGACCTTATAACCAGAGATAAGATAAGAAAATGATAATCGGAGATGCGTGGCAATTACGGCATCCATCCATTCCGTCTCTGCCCGATGCAATCTTCACGAAGGCGATATCGTCCGCCCAGGCACGGCGTCTGGGAACGGGCGCGAGTCGCTCAGACCCGTATACAACTTAATAATCCCTGCTCCACCCACCCGAATGCTGGTGCGCCACCTCGGTAGAGCGACCGCGTCATCGTCCTGCTCTGCAATGCGTGCGCAGCGAGATGCGTCGCCGATACCTCGACGAAACGCGAAGCGAGGGTGAGTCAATCCCACGCGTGCTATGAATGACGATTGCCTATCGTGGGGCGCCGTAGACCATTTGTGATCGGTGCAGCAAGCGCGTAGTCTGTGTCTGACCTTCATTCGCAGCCCCTCCTCGGGCTTCCTCTGATGCTATTGTTGCGCGCTCCCCAGGTGCTGGCCTCGGACCATTACCGTTACGTGTGACGCCCGCCGCTGTATCCATTTCCGGAGGATGACGACTCATGCGCATTCCCCTCCTCGGGCGGACACGTCACCATCCTGGGCAGCATCGGCCTCCATCGTACGCATGATGTAGATACGCGCGTGGAGCGCTATGCGGGACAGCTGCGAGGTGCGCATGCCGCTTTCCCTGGCTTTTCTCTTCCTCTTCTCGCCGACTGAGGGTGCTGACGCCCTTCGCAGCAGTCGCATCTATCCGCGGACCCCGCTCGCGCCAGGTCTGCTCCGCCGGCGCGCGCGACGACATGGCCCGGAGGGACCGCGGGAGAGGGTGCGATATCCTCCCTCTGCTTCGCTGGCGCGATTGCTGACATTCTCTCGCAGGTACGCGGTACGCACCCCTCTACAGACTACGGGTAGTCTCCCTCCTGTCTAGATCTGGCGCGGATTCAGTGCTCAATGACTTACACGATCGTACTCTGGGAGCGTGCGTCCTCTGCTTTCACGTTTTCCGTGGGGTCTGGGTGCGGCGCCGCGAGTGGTGTACGCGCAGATTGGTGCGGATGGATCGTATCTCACGATACTCTTCCTCCGTCCATGGCCGGACGCGGACTGACAGATGCGGAGCGCGGCAGAGGCTGGGATGGAAATTTCAGCCAACTTGGAGGACGCAGAGTCCAAAGTGCTTGGTGCGCGCGGGGGTTATGTATGCGCGCGCGTCGCAGCGCGGCTGCGCGTCCGCGGCTAGTCCCTTGCTATACGTACCGGTTGGGTAGCGAGCGCTTATCAGACTTCGGGATTTAGGCGCCATGTCCCAAACCGTAGACGGGACGTCATGGGGCGCGACAGATGGCTTTATGGGTGGGACCGAACAAACGGCTATCTTGCGCAGCCGCGGCATTCGGGGACTTTGATCATGCAGGCGTGACACAGGCTCACCCGCATCGTGCACCTTTCGATTCGTACTACTTGTCGGGCATTCAGCTGGAGTGCATGCATCCTGGGCGACCTCCGTGCTCTGTCGTGGACGGTGCTGCCTGAGCTAAGACTCGACCTACGTAACGCAGCATGCTATGATGATTTCACCTGCGATTGGGTCATGCGCATCCCCACCATATATTGTGCAGAGCGCCTGTCTCTGCGCGGCGCCAACTCGAGCCAGTGGTCACAATGCTTATCTTCAACGCTGTGATGTGGCTGGCGTACTTGCTGCCCCGCGATGAGGATCGCTCCGCGTTCTCGTGGCGGCACCATCGCACGTACACTCGAATACACTGCATGTATATATTTATCGTGTTGACCGAAACAGCATGGATGCATTTTTTCTATCAAGTCGTCGTTGCGTGGAAGAGGCGGAACTGGTTTGGGGCAAGCTGTATGTATCTGTTTTATTTCCCTTTGTCTCCTCAGTGTTCCGTTCCTTTCGATTGAGGAGATCAGCGGTAACCTGAAGGAACGCTCTCAGTCACGGCAATGGCTCAGTTCACATTCAATCTCTGGTTCCACGCTCCGGAGCGTTTATGCCGGCTTGGTGGTGTGGATACTTCATCATGGCGTCGGGAGATGCATCTGCCGGTTTCAATACGTTCCAGATTTTTCGCAACTGAGGGCTGTAAAAAAAGTAACGGCATAAAATGCAGTAATGTCGAGAGCCATGCACTGGATATCGCAGAAAGAGAGCTGTTGCCTAAAATATGTAGCCTAGAAAAGGAAGTCAGCGTGCGCTAGACGAAAAGGTTCCCAAAAACCGAGACATTGCTGGGGTTGCGGGCTGCATCCGTTAACTTGCCTCGTTGTGTAACGTGCTCATTCCGATGCGGCGTGTAACTTGTCTATTTTTCCCAACCGCGATGATAGTGATCACTTCGCTCTGGCCGCAACTGTGTTCGGTATTGCGATGAGGATTTCTGAAGTGAGTGGCGGGGGCCTCACCACACCGAAATAGCTCCTTGTTTCCCAACGAACTTCAACGGCATATTCGGTGGCGTCGTTGGGATCAGCGCTGGATTGCCATGGGTCTGTGATGACAGCGAATTATCTAGACTGAATGGCGGAATGAATAGCGAGATGATCATGCTGCAATGCATCATCTGACCTGTTGATATGGGCATAATAGCCGCTGGGGAAGGGATATAAAGCACAACTATGGCTCAATTTAATCAAAGTCGCAATCACGATGTCCACCCAGACTCTCGTGCAGCAGAATCGCTTAAGCAAGATGACTGAATATCTTTCCATGGCTGCCTCAATCATCGATAAGCTTTCGGACATCTCAGCAACGTCCTTTTTAAAAGCTGTCTCCGGCACAACTGCAGCACTTGTGGATGGAGTTCAAGTAAGTTGATACCATCGGCCATTTGAGCTTTCTGACTCGGTGTGTGATAGAACGTCAAGAGGAAGCACGATGACTGCATATAAATGCTGGAGCATACTCATATCCTAATCCATCATCAGACTTCATACGGGATCCCAAACCAATTCAATCATGCTACCGTCAACCTTGAGCCAAATTGAAAAGTTTACAGAGTAAGTTGTTGCACTGTTTATGTTTTGAATGCGTTGCTTACCATTATTCAGGACTCTTCAGAAGACTCATGCGTTTGTCGTGGCCCAGCGAGACAGAAACAAGATCCGCACCTTTCTCCGACAAAGCGACACAAGCTCACTCCTAAAGGATTACAATGCAGGACTGACGGAGGCATTCAATGTATTTGTGGTATGCATACATTCCGCCGTTGCTAAAACCTGTGGAAGTCAACCAAAAATGCTCGGATCTTCACTGGAATCACAGAAATGAAGATAAATGCACAGAAAAATCACGAAGAACTTCTCGAATTGATCGCGACTCCGTCAGATAGGACCACCTCGGGCGGAGGATCTTCTGTGAGTACAGAGGTGGAATCTCAAGGTCCAGATAACTCATTGTAAGTTCGCCAGTTCAAATCAGGATTATATACTGCATGGCACAGGTGACAATTTCATGATCAGTTGTCACTTCTTAAATTGACACTGGTTTTCTCAAGCACTGACTCAATCTCTTTGTTGCCATCCAAACCTAAAATATTCTATGGCCGCCATTCTGAACTACAGGAGATAATTGATGCTCTAATGCTAGGTCCTGTCCGGGTAGCAATACTCGGAGCAGCTGGAATGGGGGAAAGCAGTCTCTCGAGAGCTGTCTTGCATCACCCCAAAATCACTGCCAAATACAAGGATTGCTTCTTCGTTACATCAGACTCTGCAACAACCAGTGTTGGGCTTGCTGCAATAATTGTATCCTATGTAGGATTTAAGCCAGGGAAGGATCTCACCAAAGCAGTCGTCCAAAATTTATCCGAGCGTCCACCATGCCTTTTGGTCTTGGATAATTTGGAAACTTCCTAGGAACCAGCAGAATCCGGTGCTGGTGTGGAAGAAAGGATAGGATCATGTACATAGTTTAGTGATGTTTCAAGTAGGCAGAACACCAATTATATCGCGCCGAGGACAACTGAGGTGGAAGCGTCGAATATTCAAAAGCAAGGTTCAACGCCCTCTTTCAAAAACAACAAGCACCAGAGCGTCCTAAAAGAATGAAAATTCTTTGAACCACACTGTGGTCTGAATCAAGCCTGGCTCAGTGAGCGTCCGATTCTCCCGGACACTGAAAGTAATGTGTTCAAAGCAAGCTTGTGCCCGTGTATATGGATAGTGTTGTTCATCTGCGGCCAGGAATGGGTGTGCGTGTCATGATGGGAGGAAAGAAGAAGGGCACAAATATTTTGTACTCCGGGTCATTTTAAAGCCCTGGGTTCGTTTCAATAAATAGGCCGACAATTTGTACAGAGCACATTGACCCTATGCTACCATCTACGGTCGAATATTGAGGCCTCATCGGACCGAAAAAAGTTCGAAACCTCGCGAGTCGTGAGTTCATTTACATTCCACTCCACCTCTCTTGCCCTACTCATTAGTTACATTTCTCCCTCATAGTTAGCCTGGGTCTGATCCTCGAGGACTTCAAGGTCCAAATAAACCAGGACTTCTGGGCCCAAATAAACCATCGGCCCTACTCCGGTGTGCCAGCTGCCACCGGCGCTTCGCCTCTACAATTGCACGGCGGTCCTCTTCCTGCTCTGCGAGCCACTCGGTTACGCCTTGTACCGCACCGACCGGATTCCGTCTCTTTCTCAACAAATACCCTTGGATCTGTGCGATGGGGTACATGTCTGGCGGTATTGAGGCGGCAAATTCGGCTGCGTCGCGTTCGATCTCTACGGCAGTGTAGGAAGGGAATTTTGCCCCCGGGCCTTCGTCCTCGGTTACAGAAAAGAAAACTCTGAATAATTCCTCGATTTGGGCAGTCGTTGCGAGACTGTATTTGATCTAAGAAGGTATACTACCTCAATCTGCTTGCGAAATCTGAGTAGGTGAAATATCACCTTGAGGTCCATTCTTCCTGCTCGTATCAGCGCCAGATCCAGATTCTCGATGTGATTAGTCTGAATGACGCAAGTTTTTAGTCCCTTGATTTGTAGCATCATAACAGAACCGAACCGTGGCAAAGGTGAGGCGGCCCTCCTCGCTGGATACGGAATCCAGGACATTGAGGAGCCCAGAGAGGGTGACAGCTGATTTCGCGGGCACTCTATTCTGACTAGGTTTGATGATATTGCCATCACGATCTCTTCGAGGCTCTTCATCTTCGTCTTCATCCGGTTCCTCGCGGGAGGGGAATGCGCAGTCGATATCTCTGGCAGAGTAAGCCGTGAGTGCGAGAAGCCGGCGCGAACAATGATACAAACTCGAGAAGGAGAATGGACCGAGACGGCGTGTCGCTTATGAGCCGCCCGAGGGTGTAGTCGTTGATTTCAGGGTTTGCCAATGATATGAGATAGATCTGACGAATATAAGGAGTGGGGACCCTGTGAAGGTAAGACATTCTACCTCGAGGCCCAGTTCGCCAGCCTGAAGAAAATTGTCAGAGGTTCCTCACGATTGGGATCAAGAAAAAAAATCACGATAGTATGCACTGTTGAGCTCTTCCCTGTCCCAGGCACACCATCTATGAATGATATACACGTGAAATACTATCATTGAGGTGCAGTGGAATACCATACACAGCAAATAGCCTTTAAAGAATTCGAGAGGCGTGTGAATTAGAAACGTCGTGATTGAAGCACATTCCACCTACCTCGACGATGTGGGATACCGGCCATGGTGTACCACTTCTCGCTTGCCAGGAATTCCTGTGCGTCGGCCAGGATCATTTCTTTGGTGCCTCCAGGCAAAACCAGAGTCGACAGCGCCCTGCGCGATTTTGTGACAGCTTTGGCCCAGGTACCATGCTGAATATAATTGTCAGCTTCCACAGAGGCCCGAAGAGTGCACAAAGTACATTGGTAGTGAGATGAACGGCCACTCGCGAGGTGCCGTGTTCTAGATACTTTTCCTTGGCTGAATTAATCAGATCTGACAGGACTTCGCGATCGGAGGACTCCAATCTGCGAATCGCGCTTAACAACTATCAAGCGAGTTGAACGGGAACCGACGTTAATGTGATGGTACCGCCCACAACCGTCGGGGAGTCCCAGGTTGTTACGCCGGATTGGGATACGACTGCGGGAAGAATGTCGAGATGTCGTACACAGAGTTCAAAGACTGACCTTGAATCCAAATGCCCTCTCCTGATCTGGGTGATGTGTAGAGAACTCTTTGCATTGACTCCGGAGCCGGTATGAAAAGGACGGAATCCTTGGAGCCACCGCCCCATCCCAAATCCGACTGCTTCGTTGTGACATTCAGCTCCTTGGTATCCTTAAATGCGTCGACGGATCTCTGAAGGCGGTGAATGAACGCGGCAGTCGAAAATGATAGGGCATGCGACGAACCAGGAATTCAAGTATCCAGTCATACGAGAGGTCGCCTTGCGAAAAATTGGCGGTGAGGTTAGATGCATCCATCCTTTCGGGTTGGGCATACATCTCCCGCTCGGCCCTGCGCCGGCGCGCCAGCTCTGCGCGCCACTGGTGCTTCGCCTCTATTATTGCACGGCGCTCCTCTTCTTGTTCTGTGAGCCACTCGGCAACACCTTGTACAGCACCAAGCGGATTCCGCTTTTTTCTCAACAGATAGCCTTGGATCTGGGCGACGGAGTATATGTCAGGTGGCATTGCGGCCGCGAATTCCGCAGCATATCGTTCGATCGCTTCGGAAGTGTAGGAAGGAAAATTCGCCCTCTCGCCTTCGTCCTCGGTCACGGGAAAGAAAATCTTGAACACTTCTTCCATTTGAGAAGTCGTTGCCAGACTATACTTGATCTAGAGGAGGTTACATCATGACAATTTCCCGAGAAAATTGGAACTAGTTACCTTCAGGTCCATTCTTCCTGCTCGTATGAGCGCCGGATCCAAATTCTCGATGTGGTTAGTCTGAATGCGGTAAGACTTCAGCCTTTGTAGTTGTAGCATCATAACAGAACCGAACCGTGGCAAAGGTGAGGCGGCCCTCCTCGCTGGATACGGAATCCAGGACATTGAGGAGCCCGGAGAGGGTGACGGCCGATTTCGCGGGCACCATATTATGGGTAGGCTTGATAATATTACCATCATGATCCCTTCGAGGCTCTTCATCTTCATCTTCGTCCGGTTCCTCGCGCGAGGGGAAGGCGCAGTCGATATCCCTGGAAAATTAAACTTTGAGTCGGATAATTCAGCCCGAACACGAGGACAAACTCGAGGAGGAGAATCGAGCGAGACGGCGTGTCGCTAATGAGCCGCCCTAAACTGTAGTCGTTGATCTCAGGGTTTGCCAACGATATGAAATATATCTGAAAAACAAATGAGGTATAGAGATTCCAAAGCGCAAAAATATAACCTCGAGACCCAGTTCGCCAGCCTGGAGAAAAGGTCAGCTGTGCTTGGCGGCTGGGATCAAGAAAAAAAAATCACGATGGCATGCACTGTGGAGCTTTTACCCGTCCCAGGTGCACCATCTGTGGATGAGATCGTAAAATATAATCATAATGATGACCGAATACCCTACACAGCAGATACCCTGGGAAAATTCGGCAGAAGTGTAATTAGAAAGATCGTCTGATGGATATACCACCTACCTCGACGATGTGGAATGCCTGCCATATTGTACCACTTTTCGCTTGCCAGGAACTCCTGTGCGTCGGCAAGAATCATTTCTTTGGTGTCCGCAGGCAAAACCAGAGTCGACAGTGCCCTGCGCGATTTAGTGACAGCCTTGGCCCAGCTCCCGTGCTGAATGCCAACGTCAGATTCCTACCCAGGCCCGAAACGAGTGTAAGATACATTGTTAGTGAGGTGAACGGAAACCCGCGAGGTTCCTTGCTCCAGATATTTCTCCTTGGCTGAATTAATCAGATCCGACAGAACTTCGCGATCGGAGGAGTGCAATCTATGAACCGCGAATTAATACCCCTCCGGGTAGGTGACAACGGACACCGACGTTAGTGTGATGGTGCCCCCCGCAATCCCAGACGAGTCCCAAGTTGCTGCACCGGATTGGATTACGACTGCGAGAAGAAAGTTGGGTCGTCATTCGTGAAGTTCAAGAGACCAAACCTTGAACCCAAGTGCCTTTGCCTGATCTAGGTGATGTGTAGAGAAGTCTTTGCATTGAATCGGGAGCTGGTGTGTAACGGACAGAATCTTTGGGGCCAGCACCCCATCCTAGATCTGACTGCTTCGTTGTGACATTTAACTCCATGATATCCTTGAACGCGTCGGAGGATCTCTGGACGTGAATGAACGCAACGGTCTAAAATTATTTTGAGTGTACCCACCAGGAATTCAAGTATCCAGTCATAAGAAAGGTCGCCTTGGTTGAAATGGGCCGTAAGGAGCGATTCAGACTTGAAGTGCATCATCAAAACCGGGGAGGCACGTTTAGAACCCCACGCACTAGTTCTGATTTGACATTGAACTGCTTGCGCGGCAAAACTTCAGAGTTAACGTAAAAGTCCCTTGCGGCAGAAACAAATTCGTCCAGGACATGTCGATTCCGGCTCCATACGCTGAAATACAAGATGATCAACCGCTTTCAGGACTGGTTCGGGCGAAACACAAACGCGAGCACCAAAGTACCACTGTATGCTCCACTGTATCCTCCACCATATCCGCTAGTATCGTAGTGGCTCCATCCAGCTGAGCCTTTGGTCTGTTTGGTTGCCTGTTAATGAACTAACTCGCGATGTAATTAATTTCCACATACAACCGACATCCAATAACCCTTCCAACGAAAGAGCGAAGGATTTTGCGAGGTAGCCGGTTCGTATAATGGATCAGGGTGACCGTCAATCTTGCCAAGATTGGATTTGGGGTACGGACGCGTGGCGGCATTGCGTGCAACAACCATGAAGGATCTACTTTCGTTCCACACGCGATGATTTTCCAGATAGTTAACAACCCAATCATACGCGAAATCACCCATCACGAATTCTGCTTTAACCTGATTGTGCGGGGGAGAAATCAGAGCGAGACGGAAGTAAACTCTGGAATCCCAATACCATGAAGACTGCCCATTGGCGGATGTTCCATGTGAGCGTCCGACTGTCACAATTGAGTAAAAGTAACTCACAATCCCGGGTGAAATCAGAGATCCATTGGGCCATCTGGCGTCCAGTTTCGACGATAGTGCCGAGGAATATAAACCGAAACAATTCAGCGACTTGCGGCTGTGAGATGAGCTTGCGGATAAGCGTTATGACGGGGGTAAGCAGCTTGGTCCATGGCCGTCCAGATACCAGCCCAACGCGATTGATGAGTCGCAGTAGCTTGATGAGAAGCGGAGAGCGCATTGCGGGAAGCAGGGGTACACAAGATGGGGGAGTGAGCAGAGTCTACGTGGACAAGCGCCTAAAAGTCATCAGGCGATCTTGCGTCTGATAACTATCAACTGCTGCATACAGCCACCAGGCGTCTGTCGAGGAAAAGGCGCCTTAAGCGCCAGAGCGAGATATCGTAGACGACATGTTGGACGCGAACTGATCACTTACTGATTGGCCTTCGGCATAAAGGACCTTGAGGAAGACTAGATAAGGAGCTTTTTCAGATTGACAGCTCTGGGAGGACCAGTTGGGACCAGTGGGCGAAAAAGCGAGAGATGGATATCACGCCCCTTTTGCACATGTCCGATGTCGCCGATCGGACATTTTCGGCGTCTGTGTGCCGCATAATCAAATGACCTTGCCTCCTACGCCTGTTTTATTTTTATTGGGATGTTTGTAGTACGCTGCAGTGAGTATCCTGTCTGGGTTTGTAATTACTCGGTTTACCCGGAGGTTCCATATAGTATGCCATGCAATGGAGACGAGAATAGTCTCCCCTTCTGTGGGATGGCGACCTTCCTGACTGATTCAAACCTTACGAGGTTGCATCCCAAAATCAGGCCCCAGTTCAAAGTTGGCTATTGAGAATATTTTTTAGACCAAAGTTCGCGTGTTAGGTCCCAGATTAATTTTTGACCAGATCTAGATGCATAACATTAGGGTGTTTCAGACATCCGTATTTGAGGCCCAACTTGGGTCCCAACTTCGGCCCCAACTTGCGTTGAAGTTGGGACACGAAATAGTTCGGGAACCAAGTTGGATGTCAAATCGTGCCTCACCCCACGACCTGACATCCAACTTGATCCCAACTTGATGTCCGATTTCGTTCCCAACTTCGCTTATCCCAGCTTATTACGGCGCCAAGACCAACTTGAGCTGATCTCGAGCCTGACGGGCGTTCACACCTCTGCTCCAAACTTCGACCCCAACTTGATGAAGTTCGGGTCGAAGTTGGAGCTCAAGTTGAGGCCAAGTTGGGCCGCAAATTGGAATGTCTGAAACACCCTATTCCAATGCTATGTGTTCTAAGGATTCGGGGACTTCACAAGCATGGCATAGTCCGTATATCTCAAGTGTATCAATGTGGGACCAGAAATCACCGACCCTAACTGTGTCATGTATGTATTTCCAGACGAATTCACGTGTTAAGCATTGCAGAGTCACAGACACTGCATTCAGACCCCCCCCCCCATAGGCACAGATGTGCCCACCTTCACCGATCTCCGCCTATGGACTGCCTACGTTGGCCGACGTTGGTCTAGCATCTCTGCCGAGGCAAAGCCTGCCCACCTTCACTGATCTTCGCTGATGGCGGTGTGCCTACCATGGCCGACCCTGGTCAACCTGGGTCCAGGTTGGTGGTGGTCTAAATTAGGCCGCCAATTCGCCCTAGTTGTATTAGTAATTACTGTTTGGACCTCCTGGCACGTAACCTTAGTGTATCTTTCATTGATGTCTGCGATAGTCATTCGGCAATCAAGCTATCAGAACGGTTCGGGAATTTAGATTTCAAGGCGGACTTATGGACTCTAATAGGCTAACAAGGTGTGTACATGTGATTAAAACTGGTGTTTGGAATGAGAGCAAGGTCGAACCGTGCTGGTTATTGAATCTACCTAGCTAGGCACATCGGCCCACGTGAGACTATGTGTGCCTAATCTGGTCAGAATACCTAGACCAACCTCGGCAGGGATGGGCAGATGGATCGGCAAGGGTCGGCACACTGGTCTGCCTACGTATCTGCCTATCGGGATCTGGCAGACCTGTGCCTATGGGGGGGTCTGAACGCAGTGAGAGCGGATTGATCTCCAGATAGTTTCATCTGAAGGTGTGGATCCACAAACATCATGGACCGAACAGCGGATGCGATCTAGAAAATACCTCTCTGTGATGCACGGAATGCATGAATGCGGAGCGATGACTATTGGTTAGATTTCGTGTCCCCGTCAAACAGAAGACCGCCTCGCATTCACTCTCAGCAACACGATAGAGGTTGTATTTTCTTTCCCCTCCACATCATGGTGATGAATAACACGATGCCTCCGAAATTCGCGATGCATGCACGGCACAACAGACTAATCTATTATGCTCAACTGGCCTACAATCCGGCCATTTTCTTCAATATCGCAGACCCCTCCTTGCCAGCTGCCTGGAAGAGCGCGTGGAATTTCGATGATGTGTCTGCGCAGGTGAGTCAGTGAGTACATAAGAATCGGGGGCTCGCACCCGCCATGTAGATGAAGGTGGCGTGGCGCCGGGTACATTCGGCCAGCATTATTATCGGCCGTGGAACGCGTCTGAGAGAGGGTTAGTAGGTAATTGAGGGGACGACCAAGTCGAGTCTATTGGGTGTATGTTCCAAATTCATTTCCTGCGGCTTCTAATAAAATTTGGGAATTTGGGAGGTGCAAGCAAGTCGTCTAGCCGCATGGATGTAGATGAAGGATTTAAAGATACAACGAATGCCTCATCACAACCTCAAAAATCACGGCGTAATGATAAGGAGATATTGCGAGGACCTGGGCGTGCACCGGGGGATCTCCAAGGTAAGGTAAGGTCGTGGAAGATCGGGAGCGGTGCTCCGAGGTAATCCAAGTTTCTTTACTAGTACTCACGGAAGATCGAAGGTGAGTGATTGGATAGATGCCTTTAGCCATGCATGAAAGGAAAAGTGAGAGTCAATCAACAGTACATTAGGTCGAGAACCTCAAACTTCGAGTACAAGTTTTCCAGCAGCGTAGCCGAGGTAAGAACCCAGACAAGAGGACTTCCAAGCAGGCATAAGTGACTGGAGAGTAGGTAGATCGATCGTCCCGTCGAGAGATTAAGGCGGCGAGGCTCAATCAACGAAGGTAAGTAAGGTTGTTGCCACCCGTGAGAAGACTGGGTCCTAGCATAGCAGCGGAAGCCGAAGTTTCGCAGTGTATCGGGAACTCAGATGAATAGGGGAGAGATCATGATGCACGTTCGTGACGTTATTTCTGTAGCAGCTGAAGAGAATGTGGATCCAAAGTGTGCGCATCCAAATGAATCGAACACCGCGTCAATTGGAGGGTCAGACATATCGTGTGGAGAGGGTGCTGTACCGGCGGGATTGGCGGGACGAAAAATCCGATTTGGGCTGCTAACCTCCCCCAATGAAACGGTATTGGCCATCAAAATTGCGGCGCAGAACACTTGCGGGAGATGTGAGATGGATCAAGCTGACGTCAGTGATTAACAGGGAATCACAAACGACGGGCGCAGAGAGAGCATTGTCGACGCAGAATCCGTCCGGAATCCGAATCAAAGACGTCGCGCAGATGTCCAGCGCTGAAGTATATATAAACATCGGAGGGCCAAGCCTCGAGTGAGGAGATATCGAAGGTGGGACTTGACGAGCCAGCGCTAATCGTGTTCGCTCGTCAACCCTGGAGGCGGAAATGAATAATGAATAATAGAAGTGAATCAGAGCCCCCGCAGCAACGCTGTCCAAATTCAATCAGGAGGTCGGCGAGGACAGCAGACGAGGTGAGATGTGAACGCGCGCCAGCGCCGCTACAGTCGACCAATAAGCAAGCGCCTGAATAATCAGCAAGACACCGCTGCGCGAGAATGAGAAACCAGGGTAAGATCCCGGATGATGTAGACTGAACCGCCGAAAAGACGAAGCCGAGACACCGATCAGAGCGAGATGGCGGGCGATGAGACATGCCAAAGCAGCCAGCGAGACGCCGACAAGTACAACCGGACTTTGGCGGGAAATGGATACAAGCGCGAGACGCCAACAAGAGCGAGAGGCGAGTAAAAGGCGAGATCCGCTCATGATGATCATCGTCAGCCCAGCGCTCATCGTAATCGCAAAAAAACGGCAAGACGCCGGCGAGAGCGAGACATTCTTGAATTACGAGAGGGCTGCTGTTCTTAGATGCCGCCGCCCGCGCTCCCGACGTGTGCGCATTCCCAGGATAGCGCCGCGCTTCGCATCGACATCGGGGCGGGAAGAACTTAGAAGACGAGCCTTGGCTTGATGATCATCATGTCGGAAAAATCGAATTTGTATGACCAGGTCTGATTTGGTCTTATCATGTTGCGTCAGACCATCAGGTTTTTAGCAGTCTGATAAGGGTCAAAAAATCAGTTATAATTCGTGATCAGATCTGACGGTCTGATCGGCCTGATAATGGCTGACCAGACAAAATCGGCCCAAATTCCAAAACTACGACCCTCCTTTCGGAGGTTCTTAAGTGGTCATTGCTACAACTAGTACAAGGTTTGAATCACTTACTGAGTTACTTACTTATTCTCACTCTTACTGCATCAGCAAAACAGAACTCGTCTGGTTGATCTGGCATCAGACCAGCCAAGCGCACCATACCGCCATAATTGTATCTGGCCCCATAACGACACGTCGAATGCCAGAGTTGATTCTGGTGTCAATCTCGTCATAACGTACTTCTGGTGCTAGGATTTCGCCATATTCAGTGCTATATTTCTCTCACAATTTAGCCATGCAAACTTTCAACGTCACAATCATTTGTTCACACCATAAATTCGCTCAAAAATAAATAAAATAATCATTTCGAGTGTAATATAACGGCAGCACGTAGTAGCGGACAGAAAACTCTACGGGAGATTTTGGGCATGCGCGTTGAGGCGAGCACGGGCCGGTATTCCAAATGTAATCAAGCCTGAGATGGAATGAATTAGAATCTGGTACAGCTGTCGAATGCGACTTACGTTGAAGCCAGCATGGGAGAACGTTTTAGATGTTATCAAGCCTATGAAAACTAAATTAGAATACGTTATAACGGTGGAATGCGACTTACGACGGCCTCATTGTCCGAATCATCCGAGACCTGGATGAGACCACGGGAATCCCCCAGATCTTCGCCTTCAGTGTCGTCACCCATCTGCACCGCGCTGTTCATGAAGGGTTTGCTGAGGGCCATAATCTTCGACCACTTCTGAGTAGTCAGCTTCATGATTCCAGGAAGGTAAGCCTTCGCCCGAGCGCCCCACGGCACCGCCACAAAACTGTGGGCCGACCGTCTACCCTTGCGCTTCACACCGTCAGTAGAGCAGGTGCCAGTCTTGTGCATATGGAGCGCACGCTCGGCCTGGAGAAAACGAATCAAAATTAAGAGCACATTTAAAACAAAACTCACAGCTGCGCAAGATAATGCCATGGCGCCAACCGGATGCCCGTAGGATACATCAGTCTTGAGAACAGTTTGAAGGTGGGCTGCGAAAACCCGAAGTATAAGCTCGAACGATAGGCCCCGGTCTGTGTTAATTGTGTGAGTATTGTGCAGAAAAGAAGAGAAGCATGTACCTCATCCTGCTCATTCTCGTACACAAACGCCGAGTCGAGAAGTCGGTCACGGACCCAATCAGCCCGAGCTTCGATTGTCGAGAGCTCGTCGTTTGTAGTGAACAAGTGCTGGACAGCCCTGATCCCGTCTTGCCAAAAGTGCTGCGCCAGTTGCGCACGGCGGCTGACGCCTTACATGCAAGGATGTTCAGTATGATTCAGCATCGAAGCTAGTGACTCACCTGAGCGAAAACCGCATCGTTGTGAGGATACGCACCGAAGTACGTCTTCCAAAGATCTAGAACAGCGTCATTGAAGTCGGGATGGGCATTCACCCCAAAAGCATCTTCTTTGGTTGCGATCCAGTCAATCCAGTCGGGAATGAAAGTGGACTGCCAAAACTTGAGGTCAATGGAGTAGCTATCCCGAGGGAATGGGAGGTTGGCGTTGGTCAGCCGGGGCTTTGGGGTGTGCTTGACCTTGCCGTTCACACTCAACTCAATGTCCTTGGGAATGAGCGAGATGCCCATCTAACATGGTATCAGCACATTGAAGTAAGCGACAATCTGTGACGTGTGACACGTACTTTAGCAGTCGCGTCAACGATTGCGTTCGCCGACTTCGATCCTCGCGCAGCCTGGAGACTTGTCGGATTTTCTTCGACGTCAAACTCGCCCAACGGAAGCGACATGACACTACTCTTGGCCGAACTCATCGTCACGGAGGTCCGGGACGAGGCCAAGGATAGCATCGACGCGTTGCTGTCAGCGCGAGCCCGTGGCGCAGAGGTGGAGGTCTTGGGGGTGACAACTGCAACTGCCTTCTGCCACCCCTTCATCAACCCGCCAACCACGGTCTTGCCCTTCTTCGTCCTGAGAATAACAATGAAGAGATAACACGAGAGGAGCTTGTAGACTCACTGAACTTCACTGTTTTGGCCGGACGGTTTGCGCTTGAGGCTCTTTTCACTCTGGGTAGGGATCGTAATATTCGCGGCCCCTTGGATCTCTGCGCGAAGTGCACCCTGGGCATGCGGTTAGTATGTGAAAAGACAGTGCGAGTCGAAGCTAACCTTCGGGGCCTTGGGGGCCTTGCTAGCCTTGATCTTTTTCAACGCACGAGTCTTCAAGAATTCCTGCATCGCCTCCTCGTCGGAAGCGTTCTGATCAGTATCGTCATCAGAAACATCACCAGGCAGGTAAGGCCCATCGTCGTCGACCTCCTCATCCATCTCAACGTCGGCGTCATGGGCCTCACTATCGGATGCAGGGCTCTCCAAGACATCGTCGAGCTCCTCCCGTGATTCCATCGACGTGGCCTATGCAGTATATCAACAGGATCCGGTTTGTGAAGAAAGAACAAAAAACTTGCCTGCTGATTTGCGGCGGCCTTGTGCTTGAGATTCGAGGCGAGATCCGGGCGGGAAGAGTTCTTGCGTGCGAGTTCGTCCTCGAGACGAAGGGCATCCTCCTTGTCAGCAATGCGTTGGACTCCGGCCTTGTGTTCCTGCAGTGTACATCAGCTTTAACCTGGGAATTCAGCTAACAATGCCGACCTCAACAGCGGCCTTTTCTTTCGCAACCTTGGCCTGTTCCTTGAGGAGATCGTCCGCAGCCTTCTCGCTCGGTGAACGGCGCTTTTGCTTCCCTGCGTTGATAACTTCACCGGGACGGGCGGAGCTCTGAGGGCGTTTTGGCCTGGCGGACATGGGGGAAAGATTCAAAGAATGAGGGATGTTGGTCACGGTATCGTTCGTTGAACTTGATATATGTTTCAGCTTGCTTATCTCCCGACGGCAAAACAATTTCACGTTTTTTCTCTCTCTTGGCGGCTTCAACCGCCCCGGCGGGACTGCGCACTGCTCCCATGTGTTTTTCTCCACAATGACGCCGCAGATTTATCATCTCAAAGTCCAGGCACTCTGCTGAAGGTCTGAGCAAGTCCCGGCCACAACGGCCTTGCTCTATTTTCAGTGTCTCGATGATGATTTTTTTCCTCGCAATGCAACGGACCGCAGTTCTTATCTCTGCACGAGTCGGTCGCGCCATGCTGTGCCAAGGATTTTTCGGTACTTTCAAGTCATTTCTGCTGATTTCTTTGTGCATCCAACCGACGGAAAGGCGGATCTCTGCCCGTAGGCACATGCCCCCATCGTGCATGACATCAAACTTTCTTTTTGTACATGACTCTGTGCTTTGTGTTTCTCCCTCCACGCCATGCCCACAGGCAAACAACATCGACGCAGTTCTCAGCCTAAAATTCCCTGTCCCTGGCCTGGATGTCCGGTGCGCTTGAAGAGCCAGGGCGGGGTCACTTACCATGTCAATGCTACCCACCGCCACTCAAACACCGTTGCGGGAATTTCAGCCTCGCACCCTTCTCCACCGGAATCTCCTGAGCCCGAGAGCGACCACTACGATGACAACAATCCACCTCAAACACCACCTGATTCCCCCGACCCTCAGCCCGACTTACCACGCCCGGAGAAACACTATCATCCGTTCTTGAATGGTATCCCCCCCGTTATTGTTTCGCTTTCCATTTGATTGACTATATCAATAGCCCGCCCGTGCGATGAAAACGGAATATTTTTACCTGAGGGTGCTCCACCTCCCCGAGAACTACAGCAGCGAACGACGACTGGGCACCTTACGAGGACGGAGTACAGTTTCAGCTGGCCGATTTTCTGTTCCGGAAGGTATGAATCTGTATAAATGCATTCAGGCCGGGAGACACCCTAACAGAGAATTTTGATAGGTGCAAATGTCGTCCAAGAACATAGATCAGCTTCTTGAGATGTGGGCTTTCTCCATGATGAAACACGACGAGCTCGGGCCCTTTCACGACTACAGACACCTTTACGAGACCATCGATGCGACCACCGTTGGCGATGCACCCTGGAAGTGCTTCGTAACGGAACCATTGAATGCTGCCGCCGATGCCCCGGCCTGGGCTCGCCAGCAGTATGAGGTCTGGTATCGGGACCCAGACGTCGTTATTGCGAACATGCTAGACAACCCTGACCTCAACGGGGCTTTCGATACAACACCCTATGTCCACCTAGATGCCAACGGACAGCGCCACTGGAGTGACTTCATGTCTGCTAATTTTGCATGGCGCCATTGTGTCAGTTCTTCATATCCATCTTCTTTGGTTACCGTTCATGCTCATTCCATACAGGATCGAATTTACGAGGACGATCCCTCTACGGAGGGTGCTATGTATACCCCGATTTTTCTCGGCAGTGACAAGACCACCGTATCAGTCGCGACAGGTGATGTCGAATACCACCCTGCCTACCTCTCGCTCGGAAATCCTCACAACAACATGCGCCGTGCCCATCGCAATACTGTGATGCCTTTCGTATTCCTGGCAATCCCTAAAAGTGCGTCTCATTCAGCTTTACTATTTCGTCTTGGTCTTAACAACTTTGCAGGTGATCGCAAGTATGACAATGACCCCGCGTTCCGCAAATTTAAACGGCAACTCTATCACGCTTCACTAGCCGCTGTTTTGGCGACACTCAGACCTGGGATGGAGACGCCTGTTGTTCGTCGGTGTCCTGATGGGCATTTTCGGCGTGCTATTTATGACTTCGGGCCATTTATTGCAGATTACCCCGAGCAGGTGATGCTAGCTGGCATCGTGCAAAACTGGTGCGCAAAGTAAGTGCTCATCCACTGCTGCTTGGCCTTGCTGACTTCATCAAAGATGTACGGCTCTCTCGACTGATCTGGATGGGCACATATGCGGTCGACGTACTCATGGATTGACGGATGAGCTGCTTGCTTCGTTTACTCCGGATATTCTATGGGATTCGTACGGAATCGACATAGACATTGTCGTGAGTGCCCAAGGTCTTCTTCCCATTCGCCATTGACGTTCCTTTGCCTCAGCCATTCACTCGTAATTTTCCTCGCGCCGACATTCACGAGATGCTGTCATCGGACCTACTTCACCAAGTCATCAAGGGATCATTCAAGGACCATCTCGTCACCTGGGTGGGCGAATATTTGTACCTCGAGCATTCAAAGGCAGAGGCGGATGCTATCATGGATGAGATTGATCGCCGGTAATGTTTTGTTTCGAACACACACTTCATTATTAACACCTCAACTGTCTGAAGGATTGCGGCAACCCCAGCTTTCCCGTGTCTTCGGCGTTTCAAGCAGGGGCGGCGATTTAAGCAGTGGACGGGGGATGATTCAAAGGCGCTTATGAAGGCAAGTCGTTTCAGCACTTGTGGAACTCGACTCGACATGTTTAATCATTATGTTCCAATAGGTGTACCTTCCGGCGATCAAGGGTCTCGTTCCTGACGAGATGGTGCAGGCTATCAGTGCCTTCCTCGACTTCTGTTACCTCGTACGACGGCCCGACTTCTATGAAGAGACACTTGATCTGTTGACGCTGCTGTCCACAAATTTCATGTCCACCGTCAAATATTCAAAGATCTGAACGTGCGTACCGACACACCGGGGGGCTCGACTGCATTCTCCCTTCCACGCCAACATTCTATGGTCCATTACCGCCATGGGATCGAGGAGTATGGTGCTCCGGGTGGAGTCTGCTCGTCTATCACAGAGTCACGTCACATTACCGCTGTCAAGAAGCCATGGCGTCGTCCAGCCGTTATGAAGCTCTTTCACAGATGCTGCAGACAAATCAGCGCCTGGATAAGCTTGCTGCGGCGCGCGCAGACTTCGTCGAGCGTGGTATCCTCCCCCCGACCTATGCACCGCCAGTAGTCGACGCGGAGGATGATGATGGAGGCCCAGTTGACACTTTCAGAGTTGAAGGAAATGTTGTTCTTGCTCGTACACGAGGTCGGTGGGCGAGTATTATTATTTTATCCGCATTACTGAACTTGTTTCAGAGCGCCGCTACCCACGCTATCCCTCTGAGCTCGGCCAGCATATTCATGTCCCCGCATTCCCGACCCTACTCGCCAATTTCCTCGCCGATCAGCTCCATTCTGAAGACTACTCGGATGACGGCAACGGCATCGATTCATCCGATATCAGCACTACTACGATCTCTGTCTTCCATTCGGCCATTGCCACCTTCTACGCCCCCAGTGATCCCTCCGGTGTACGTGGAATGCGGCGTGAGCGGATTCGATCCACGCCTTCTTGGAGGAAGCACGGAGCTAGGCGGGATTGCGCATTTGCCGTGGAAGATCAGGACAAGCCTGGTTTTCAGGGCATGAGCGTGGTTCGCGTTAAACTCTTCTTTTCTTTTAATCACGACGGCGTGGAATATCCCTGTGCTCTCGTCGAGTGGTTCAAGAAGGTCGGCAGATCACCGGATGTCTATACTGGGATGTGGGTTGTGGAGCCCGAGTATCGAGGTAAGCATCGGCTCACGACTATTTTGCATCTGGATTCTCTCTTGCGCGGGGCGCACCTTTGTCCCGTCTTTGGTAGCGACTATATTCCCGTTGGCTTCAGTTTTAATTATTCCCTCGACGCATTCAAAGCCTTCCACGTAAATAAATATATAGATCATCATGCCAATGAAATAGGATTCTGAATTCAAAAGGATATCGAGCGCTTTAACGCAAGAGAAATTGTAAATATTGAGAGCTCAATGAAGTTATTTGGCCTTATTCGACGAGGGCGTCTCGGGATCCTGTTTAATTCCCTATGTAACTTTTCCGTGTTGCTCGGGAACAAGAAATGGATACATAGGTAATTAAACAAAACGCCGGCGAGAACATTAGGAAGGAGCATAAAAGAAAACCCACCAGGAGGGTGGAACCCACGCGGGGAGCAGAAAAAATAGCGATGATAACCGCTACACTAAACACCCATATGACAAGACATTCTGGTAGAGCAGTACAAACTGGGAGTAGTTGAGAAACTGGTTGGGATAAAGAATTCTGGTCCATGATGGCCGTCTGGCCCATCTGGCTGCCATACCAGCCATACTCATCAGACACCACCAGACGATACCATGCCTGCCAGAGAATTTCTGTTTTGCTGATGTCTACGGCCTGTATCTAGTCGAATGCGCAGCTGCCCAAGAGACTCGCCTTAGAGACAATCCCTGACGTCACGCGGATCCAAGTAGCTGCTTACGACTATGGCTCTGAGGTAGAGCGAGTAAGGTAAGAAGCTGTAAAGACGGATGGGAATGAGGCGCTCGACAATCAGGGTTGGGTTGGCGGGTCCTCTGGCGAAAGTCGCGCACGGGTGGATCGGCGCGGGGTTGCGCGCGATACTTATCAGTGTGTTATGGTGTCGTCGTCGAGGGGAGGGGCAAGGGTGCAAGTGTTGGGGTCGTCGTCGACAACATATCCAATATTCGTTTGAAATTATCGGACCAGCGGATATGGTTGCAGTTGAAACATGCGTGTGGACCTGATTGGTTTGACAATACCAATGGAGATATTCGCGCCGGTTGTGCCGCTGTTTGGCTAGCCGCACGGACCCCAACGCTGGGTTGCAAGGTGTGTACGCTGTCAACTTTCGTCAACAAAACCCTCACCCGCACCACCATGATGTGGGGACGGGCACCGCCCTTGATCAGGGTGGCATGTTTGTTTTTATTTCCAATTAAACGGTCCCCTTCCATGTTCCTGTCCCCACCACTTTCCACAGGCCCTATACTACCGACAAATGTTGGCTGGAAAACTCCTTCAAAAACTCCATATCTTCATGGCCCACAGGTTAAATCATCAAAGTTCCGTTGCATTTGGGTTATTTCTACGGTCTTCCTGCTGGAAACCTGCATTATTGTGTGTTTGTAGCCTATAATTTTGCGTTGTCCATGCAAAGAGAATTGAAACTGTAATTGAAACACTGTCCATTTCATGTACTGGACAAAAATTGAAATTATCTCTACGTAACGATATTTTTGAGATGATTTACTTCCACTTTCATCTTTTGAGTCTGGCCCCAAGGTGTACGGTTGAACAGTTATAAACTTTTAAAAGCTGGGAGACTTATCGTGGGCCAAACATATACAAACCTGCCGTTCCGATCAATCCCAGTCACCATGATCCCCCGTATAAACCGTCTTTAGCGATGTACCTGGCACAATAACCACGCGCCGTACGTCGCTGGCGGGGCGCCTCGCTCAGCGTCTCCTCGCCGTCTACCACATCCAACGAAAATAATGGTATTTTCCCCTTCTTTCGTACTCGCTGCGGGGCCTGATCATCGCGCTGAGTAGGTTCTAATCAGCAGCAAGAAGTACGCCTGGTGAGTGGACTTGAGCGATTAGATGGAACAAATGCTGAATAGGTGATGCAGTGCAACATGCATAAAGGGTCACCGCTCGTCCGCCTGCAAGCACACCGACCGCCCGCTCTTTGAGATCAAGAAGAAGGGCCGGCCAGTGACGCAGTGCGAGCACTGCAGAGAGTTACGCAAAACAATCACCTTCCACCCCGTTCCCCTCCTCGTACGAATTCGAGGACGATGCTTCCCCGAACCCGCCGAGCGCATACGACACCGGGCGTTCGCGCTGTCCGCCGCTTCTTAGAGCACGCCCCTGCTGTTAGGCATATGGATCCGCATACCGCCGAGCGCTGCCGCTATTGCGCTCCCCGAGTCGTTTTGGGGCGGACGGCTCGCCGGCGGCGAGGCTGGGTAGGTGGTTTATGCTCGTTGCGTGGAGCACGGCGCGCGAGTCGCGGTGCCTGCGGCTGTGGAGGCGAATCATCATTACAATCACCGCGCACCGACACTCCACATCCAGCTCAGACCCACATATCGCCCCGACCCCTGGCCGGCCGCCTTGCCCGCAGCGTTCCATGCGCGGTGCACGTACCGTGCGGGTTCCGAGTCCATCCCCGATTTGCCCTTTGAGCTCGATGCCTTCGTCCGTGACTTCCCCTCCCCATCTTCTCCCGCACACTCGGGATCGGGACACTCATCGGGGCGCGCATCGACGACGAGCGCGGGCAGCACGACGAGGCAGCAAATGTGCTCAACACGAATGGCGGACGAGCGACGCGGGGTGGGGGTGGATACTGCGCGCTGAGTTTGTTGGCGACCATTTTGGGCGGGGTTCGGTGAGTGGATTTTCTTCATTCCCCCTTCTCCTTGTGGCGTCTTCATTTGCGCGCGGGGGTCGATGACGCCGTCTTCCGCGCTCTTTCCGCTACAACTTTATCACGCGCGCACTCCCATTTCCCATTTCCCTTGCTTCCTCTCTTCATTTACGACGCTCACTTCCTCTTTCGGCAGATGCTACTCGCCTGAAACGCCCGCGGTCTTCTCCGCAAGCGCGCGCTTACTTTCATCCTCGACGGGCCTGCGGCGCCGTTTGGCCCACATCGGATGATGCTAGTGGGGAAGGCGGCGGGGAAAGATGTCTGGATGTCGTTTGGGCAGAGTGCGGCTACTGGGCTGTTAGGTGAGTAGTGGAATCCTCGATTTTTTGCTCTTTCTTTCGAAGCCTTCCGATACATACACACACACCCATCTTTTGTCCTTCATCCACGGCGTACCAGCTTCTCCCACCCTCATCTCCAACCTCTCCCGCTCCTCCCTGCTCTTCTCAACATCCTCGTCCTCGTCCGCACTCCCGTCACCACCATCTTTTCTATCTATATCCTCCCTAGTCCATCCACACCCTATCCGCGTCCACTTTCACCACCATCCAGACCCCATCGTCCCCCTCCAACCCCTCCTGCTTCTCTTCGCCCGTCCTCTGCCTGCCATTTCCCACTCGTCGTCGTCGGCATTTCTTAGCGCCGATTACGTCAGCATGGGCGCTTATCCCTCTCTTGCGCACTTTCCATCTTCCCGCTCGCAGTTCCAGCCCGATCTTCCAGAGCCTCCAGGGGTGGAAAGATGTACAGCCGGTTCATCTTTTCCCTCGCCCCCGGCGGTCGTTGTTGCTATTGTGCTCGCCGTCGTCGATGATGGTGATCCCTCTCTCGGCGACGAGTCGGAAAATTTTCATTCACATATTTTTTCCCCTCTACTTCTCTTCTTCCGCCCCACACAGACATACTTATACACCATTCTCCTCATTTACTCAGTCTCTCTTTTCGTTGTTTCATCTCATCCGTCTTTCTCCTGCTGACGTCTCTTACCCTCCCTTAGAATTCTCGTCGGCGGATTCACCGCGTGCGGGCCCTGCGTATCCGTCCCCACCCATGGTACCCTCTCTCAATCAGCGGCCCTTGTCGCGTCCCACTCGGCCGCCCCCCTCGCCGCCCTTCAGCATCAGCACAAGTCTCAGGTGCACGCCTCCTCGGCGCATGCCCACCGCCCGCCCGCCCGCTCGCACGGGCATGGATCCATCACGTCCCAATCGCACGGATCGCATGGCAAGGTACACGGGGAGCCCGAAAGGCGCACGTGGGGATCGGCCTGGGTATGAGTACACGCGCGGTGGGTCGATGAGTCCCCACAGTTACGACCGCGGTGACTCGATGAGACCGATTCCGCGCCAGGACATACGCATGAGCTGATGCGTGCCCCCCTCCTCCGCGCGCCACCAACGAAACCGACGACCGCACGCCGTCTGCCAGTGGCGCGTGCATCGCCGACGCCACGCCATTCGCTCGCACCCGCACGCCCACTCCCACCCCTCCCACTCCACTACACCACATCCATCTCATCGTCCCCCATCGTCCCCTCCCATCCAAGCCCACCCAACCTACCTTGTACACCCCATCAGGACAGACCGCGTCCGAGAGGTACCTGCCATCTCCTAAATCCGTCGCCACTCCACAGCTGACGACGACGACGCCAGAAACTCGTGCAGCTGCAAAACGAGGTCGATGCAGGGATCGCACGCGCAGAGACAGCTGAGGCCCACGGCAAGACCCTGGAGCCGACCGTCCTCGAGCGGGACCACGAGCTCAAGTCGCTCACCGTACGCCTCGAGCATGCGGAGGATGCGCTGGAGAAGTCCGAGGCGAATTTCAAGGAGGCTTCAGCCAAGTGCGTCTTCGCCTTCAGCGGGAGAACGATCGACTGATTGGGATGGCGCCTGTAGGCTGCGCGACCTGGATGTGAAGCCGGAGGAGGCACAGCGGAATCTGCACGTCGCCGAGAAGGAGCGCGATCAGTGGAAGCAGAAGTACGAGGTGCGTTTCATCGCTACATCCCCGCCCAGTCCTCGCTCACTCCAGCGCACGACTAGGCCACCGAGGCGAAGTACACACCGCAAAGGCGGAACTCGACGAACTCGTTTCGCAGATGGAGGGCCTGTGAGCGCTGATGTGGCGTTTACTACCTGATCGCTGCGTACTGTACACTACCTTGCCTAACACTATGTGCCTTCGGTCTGACCGTCAACCCGGATTCTATATATATGCACCCTATCTATCTTACCCTGGAATTGTGCGCATAATTCCACATCTATAGGCATTTTTTGGACTTATAGATTTTCAGGAGCCAATTTTTCAGGGACCCCTGTGAAAAACCTTTGTGCGCATAGTAGAAGTCTGCAAGTAAGTAAGTTCAGTTCAACTGTTCTCGGAATGCCAGAACTTCACAGTGACCGGCGAGACTTTGAACAATATAACATCGTGGTCGGTCAACAGGACGAGTCAGGCGTTCAAAGGTGAGGCTCTACCATATCTTTCATGCCTTCTCCGCCTGAGCTTTTTCCCTACAACGCGCAACTGAATTCGCCTCTCTTAGTCGATAATCAGCAAGGCACGGCGGACAGAAATATGGTGCATCTTATTTTATGTTCCATTCCTCCCGGTTCTCACGCAGCTCGGAGGATAGACAGCATTCCACCGCTGGTATAAATTTCAATGCATCTCCCTGGTTCCGGCAAATCATGAGTGCGGATGGGTATCCTGCCGATTGCATGAATCAATATCGGGTAAGTATTCCTTCGTTGCAGTCGAGTGGGACCGTCGTTTATTCTGAACGGGTTCTCTTCGGGACTGGCCGCTTTCGCGAATCGTACGAGGTTTGATCTTTATTTGCTCTATACCTAGAGTTGAATCTGACTGATGTGCATTCCAGTACGAGAAAATTATGGCCTTTTTGCAAAATACATTCGGTCTGAAGATGAGCATGACCTTCACGATGCATGAATGGTCGCTTTCGTGTCTGGCGATCCCTTTAGTGTAGGCACATCATGACGATTACGACTGTTTCATCCGTTAGGATACGCCGATTTATGTCTCCTCATTATTTGGCCCTTCCGAGAAGGTGGGCTTCCCCGGTCGTGTTCCTCGAGTCTCAAGCGAGAGTTGAACGACTCCAGGAACCCAATGCACCTACAGTACCAGCTTTCTAACCGCTCTACACGACATTCGTGCGTTTGAACTTCGGAAGCAATTCTAACTTATACATACACACCGTGTAACACACGTTGGCTGTTTTGGTAGTCTATCGCAATCCATTGTCCTTGACACGAGTTGCGACCCAGACAACTTGAAATTTAACTTCAAAAAATATAACCGGGCCCAAGAAGCATGTGTTCCGATCACACCCCATATGCCGGAGCGAAGCGAAGGCATGTCTTGTCAAGACCAAGATTCACGCCGCCATATGCTGGCTTCTAGTATGCATATCTTCGCTCTCCACATTTTTTGAATGTCATGTCTTGTTGCTCCGCTGCCTGACAAAGTTCGGACGTTTTCAAGGTACGTACTCCCATTTCTTCCCCGCCCCAGCAGAGAAAGGGTGGTGTTGTGCGCACCTCGTGTTCTTTGGCCGATTATGTGATATTTCTTTATGCACCTCGTTCAAGCCTTGGCTCGCGTTAGGTTCCTCGATGCCTTCCCAGTCAGGGCATTTCGCCTATGAAATGGCTTTAAACCGACCCGGTCGTTCTGTGTCGGTACAGGTTTCCAATGCGGTTTTGCTTATCCAGTTCATCGACATCTACGGGAGCTGCCGACGGTCGAGAAAAATCTGCGTCTGAAATTTAACGTGTTCTTCGCACCGTCGTTCCGTGCTCTTGCGAATATTGAACACCGGCATTCGAGAGCCTCTTATTCGGGTATTGCCTGAGTTCTGCCGCCATATCCACGGCAGAAGCTGAGATTCTCTTTAATGAACTCGCACTTTCGCAATTGAAATCGTCGATTTGTTACGGACTTGTACAATCTGATATGTACGTTTTACGTATGGTAACTAGTCCTCATTTGAAGGGCAGCATTTCTTGCTATCGAAGAGTAAGATCTCTTGTGTAGCTAAAATCTCGAATAGCATTCAGTTCATTCACAAACCGCGCATCGAAAATCGAGATCCAATGCGGGAAAACTGGGTTGAAAATCTTGGTGTTGGCGATGTTCTTGAACAGGTAAACCTCGTTTTGGATCTGTGCCACACCCAGCAGGTTGATGTCAAAACGATCTTCGGTGACAGTTTCAACGTAGCTCGCAACTGTCGCATAACTCTCTCCTTCTCCGATGATGTGGACGTGGTCCCTATCTCGTAGACCACTCTGATGACATCAGGACTGGTGCCGTCGGCATCTGCACCAAAAAACTGGCAGACTGTAAAGTCCGGATATGTGCGACTGCCATCGACTTTCATTCCTGCGAAATAGCATCGTGAGGAGTCCTTATCTAGTCCAAAAATACCATTCGTAAACTTACCATGAGAGTCAATGCGTCGATGTCCTACCGCTCCTGTTCAAAATCATCAGTCGCTTATCGGGCGGGTATGGTGTGGTACCGACAGCTCACCCGGGGGCTGATTGGATACGGCGCTCAAATAAGCTTGCGGCTTAATGAGGAAGAAGGTTGGAGGGAATTTCTCGTGGAAATAACCGGCAAGCGGCCCATAGGCTTGAAATTGCGAGTTTGGTGGGGCGGGCAGCCAGTTATCGATGCGCAGCTGTAGCCTTGTCGGAAGCTGGGCTTGTGGATCGAATGCCCTCGCATGATTGGCAGGCCAGAGGGGCAATGGTGGGGGCTGCTGAGGATTCGCCATTTCGTGGGGGAATCTCAGAGCAATTCAGGCGCGTAAATATACAGGTGTTAGTTCATGCTGAGCTTTCGGGAAAGAAGAACAGATATAAATACAAACAATACCGAAAGAAATGTCAACCGAGCATAAAACAATAGCTATGAAGTTGGTGGCGTGAGTACGTTGCAAGAAACCTTTTCCTATCTATCTTCCCCTGGCATTGTGCGCACAATGCCGCATCTATAAGCTTTTTCTTGAGATATAGATTTGACAAGTGCCAATTTCTGGAGGAATCAGGCGCACAATTGTGCGCCTGATTCCCTCAGAAAAGGCCCTTTTCAAAAAGTTTGTGCGCCTGATTCCCTGAGAAAGGACCTTGTTCAAAAAGTTTTGTGCGCGTAGGGTTAGAGAAAAGACAGACTATTTCATGAATCGGACTTTTGGAGAGTGCGTGAGAAGGGAAATTTGCACTCAACGATCAAACAGTTACCGTAAGTCTCACCCACAGACGAAAATCCGTGGAGGTCAACGAGCGCATCCTCGAGGAGCTCGAGACCGAGAGCTATAAGTCTGGAACATGGTATCAACATTATCGGGCGAAACAATGGCCGAAAGGCTGAGCGAACCTCAGAATTGGGTGAAGGACGTTGAAATGCGTGTGTCGCGCGAAGGCTTCAATTTCGCTCAGAAACGGCCTCACCGCTTCTGGGTGCTGTCGTTTCGTAACATCGCGATTGACTGCCATGTCCGTTTAGATCGGCATAAAGCAGAACAAAACACGTACTGGTGTAGGCCTCCAGTTGATCGTGGATTCCGTTATCGATATGCTAGGGGCAGATTTGATGATTATTTGGAAAGAAAACGAGTTTACTATAAAATCACCCAGTATTGTCGAGGCTTGTAACCTTGATAGGAGCCGGTTTCCTCTATATTCGCGGTGTACAATTGTTTCTCTTCAGAGTCCACACAGCTGAATGGAACATCGGCGACATCGAACATGCGCTCTGTCTATGAGTCGCCAAAATCGGACGCTTAGGCATCGTTGTGCTCATGAGAGAATATGACGATACCTGAGATGAGGTGTAACCATGGTTGATGACAGTGAAGAATCCGTGAGTTCGCAGCGCCTCGGAACCTGGATGGCCAATTCGGCGCACCCTTTGGCATCCTGGGCCTTTGAGAGGTCGATAATGGCTAGGTCCGCGTAGTCCACTAGATGGATGTGTTGAATCATAACGACATTGTTGTCACATTAACCTACACTTCTCTTGGGTCGTTGGAGGGCAATGTGTCGGGGAGCGGGAGGGACTGTAAGGCTAGGCATGGTGAAGTGTAAATCTCACACGAATGGGCCATGCGAAAATCGTGTGGGTGGATGACGCCATCCTCGTGAAATGGTGCTCAGGAGGCAAGTGCCACCGGCGCGATAAAGTTATGCCATCATACGTTCTTTCGTCGAATCGTTCCCGCGTTTACCTTGTTCACGGGCCTCAATTTATGTAACGCGGAATCGAGACCGACGCACAGGACGTGCGCTTGGCGGACGTCCCACGCTTCAAGTTCACCGTACACTTACCCGAGACGCGTCGGGAGTTAAAGTATACAAGACGTGCCTTCACTACGTTCCGGCGTAGGCACATGAATTAATTCGTAAGTAAGGCTGAGTTTAGGGCAGGTCTCGGCAAGTGGTGCCGGAGCGCTGATAGCATTCGAACTCCCCCTCATCTATCTATCACGGCTATTTTACTGTAAGTCGCTCAATTCTATCCTGTCATCTGGTGCGTATTTTTGGCCGCACTCCACACACCCGCAACTCACAATTCACACGTCATGGAACGGCCCGCCGACACGGCGTCCGCACCCTCACAGCTTCCGCGTTCCGTTGCGATTGATTCTAAGATGTGTAGCTCATCGCTGTGACTGGGTGGGTCCCAGTAGATGCAGAAACGTCTCTCCTCGGGCTAACCGACGTTAAGTTAGGTTAGGCGTCGATATTACATTCGTCTCGAGACGGAGGTAGCTCGCTCCCGTAACTCCAAGAATCCGTCACGGTCTCACCCGAGTCGGAATCGTCGCGTGGTTCATTTTCTGCTAACGTTACCCCCCCCCCCCCCCCCCCCCCCCCCTCCCAATCTTTCTTACTCAGCCATTCATCGTTGATATGTTTTCTTAACTTTCTATTCAGATATACCCTAGGGCCTAAATTTAAGTCAATCAATCTACTCGCACATTCCGTCTCGGTTGGCTAGAGGTAGATGGGTAAGTCTTCGCGGAGTACCAACTCGCTCTTTAATTGAAATTTCAGTATTGTTATTTTCATGAACCGCAGCGCTAGAGAAGTGAGGTGCGGGTTTTTTCCTTTCATCGTTGTGATTCAGTTTTTTTCTCATGCGCCTTCAGTTCTGGTTAGTCCGGTTCCAAGTCGTTCAAGAGAATTTTCGCCCTCGCGAGTCAATGCAACTAATCTTCTGGCGGTTAAAGTTACCTCCGGCGAGACCTCTAGATAATCATCTGACGCTCTGAGTGAATTTTCAACCAATCAATCCGAGATTCGGCACTATCCGAATTCAAGCCGGTCGGCCTCGATGGTCTGGTTTTTGTAATCAAGACACAACAGAAGTGTGGAAGTCCCCGTGGAGTATGAGCTCAATCCCTTCCGCCGATGGTTATCATCCGGCAGAGTCGGTGGTTCGACCCACGCGAAGATATGAAGAAGATTCGTATCCATTTGGCACTGCTAACGGTTGTTGTATTCAACTCATTCCGGCACGCACCCATCACCCTACCGCAATTCAAGTTGATCAATCTACGGGGAACTCGCGGATATTTGCTCGTCGGTTAACCATCGTCCTATGGAGGTCAGTCAGTCTTCGTGTAGTACGAACTCACTCCCTTCCATTTCCCGCTGGGTACATTGATCCAGGGACATTCAGTGGTTCGACCCCGGCCGAAGCCACTATACGCGTTCTGTCTGCATTTGTGGCGGCGTGAAGCACGGTAGCCAATTTCTTTTCCTTCTTTCACGCGAGATGTTGATTCCTATCGCATAGGTTGAATCCTTTCAGTTTTTACTCTCGTACTCATTCGGGTATTCTTGAGTCTTCGATAATCCAGTTCAAGCCGTGAGCCGCATTCGCTGACCTCTCTCATACCAGGAGTAAAATGATTCGTCGTCATTCACAGTCTTCCCAGTTCAGCTGTAGACTCGTGTCGAGTCCCTACGTTGAGTAACAGACAGAGCAGTAGCACAATGCAATTTATTTGAAGCAAATTGGACCGAAATTGAGCAAGAACAGAAATATAGCACATATACTGTCCAATAATTCAATCTCACTTGAAATGACAATGAAGGGGTAGGATTGCTTTGAGACGGTTACAATGACATGTAGTCCAAGAAAACTTTTTTGAAATGCAAGCCCTGAAAAAATCCAAAACAAGTGCACAGAAAAAATCTGAAATGACGCCACTTCCCGAAGTTGAGATGTAATGAGTGCTTGGAGTTGGGAGTTCAACTATTTCAACTGCGCTGGTCATTCACAAATAGTAAGCAATATGTTCGCTGTCAGGGTATACCAAACCGGCCGTAGCCGTCCGGCATATGTGCTGGAGCTCCAAAAGCCTTCTGCAAGACTCCCTGAACGATGTTACAATGATCATGGGTATGTTTCGGTCGGCCATCTATAAATACCTGCATGCGGCAGGCGTGTTATCGGCACGCCAAGGATAGTTGCTTCTCTCCAACGCAGGATTGGATGAGTTTGTTAGAATAAGCCGTACCAGGCTATATTGACGAGCGAAGGCGGGGCGAAGTTCTAATGAAATTACGGCCTAACACAGTTACATTCTAGAGCGGGACCTAATAAAAACCGAGCGCTTTTTTCTGCCTTTCGAATCATCAAGAACGACTATTATGTAAACATAATTACTTGTAACATGATACGTACTATCATGTTGCGCAAAGCGGGAAATCGACCAGTCGATGCTGGTCGTTCGTTGAGAACTTCTTGCCGTCCTCAAGTTCTAAACCGATAGTATACGCCACGAATTTCTGAGCGTCGACGAGGTCGATGCTCCAGATGGAGTAAGGACTTGAGGCGTTCGCTGATGCCCCGTGACGGTGCGCGGGAGATGAGATGTCGGTCTCTTGAATCGTAATGCGTTGAACACTATCAACCGTCTCCTGCTCGAGGTACACGCGCTTAGGCTGCCGCTCATTACGAACCTGGACAAGACATCAGTTGTGTCAGATCAGTGTTTATCGCACGTACCGCAACGTCGAGGTGCCCTGCGAAGGGGTTCTGGGTCGTGGCGCACGAGCTCGTGGAGAAAACAACGTTGTCCTGGACGGCGAACCCCACGCCATGTTGGTCCTCCGTTCTGCCATCCACGACAAACCGCAGGCGTGTGATTCCGGCTGTGGGGTCGAGTGCCTGGAAGGGGGTCTCCGGTGTATTGAACGAGTACCACGCTGCGCTGTACCGCCCCGCCACAGCCGTCGATAGCCCAGCGAATCCCAAGGTGGTGTGGTGCATACCTCCGGCATGGTCGTCCCACCGCAGAAGTACCTTGCGTTTCGTGTTTTCAGTCATGTTCCAGAACTCAGAAAGATCAGCTTTCTTCGTGAGCGAAATAAAGAAATTGTAGCCTACTCGAACTTCACCAGAGAGTCTCAGCGTGTTAGCGTCTAGAGTGAGCTGAATGTTGTGAGGTTTAACGGGCAATGGTGTAATCGAGTGGGTGAGCTGAACGCCGCGCGGCACGGTATCGAACATGCGCGCAAGCATGTCGGCGCACGTCGACTGGAAGTGTTCTGGCGACTTCGCAAATCTGTGCATCACTTAGCTCGTGCGCAAGTTGGAGTAAAAAGAGCGGAAGGCGCACGCTCGCATAGTGGCGTTGCCATCGCTGCCGAAAATCCGTCTATCGGAATTCGTCGTGTCGTTGAAACCCACAACCATCGGATCCTTGATCGTGCCCGAGACGTATTCAACCGCACTGACAGTCCCTGAGTTCCCACGAATGATGAGGAGAGGCGACGCCTCACATAGTATTGTCGAATTTGGCGAAGGTCGAGTCGAAATGCGCAACGGAGGCGGTATTATTTGGGTCATTCAATTCAGGGACGATATTCGGGAAAGTTTCATGTTGCACTCCGCCAAATGTATGTCTAGGAGGGATAACATTCAGTAGCAGTTTGGCCAGCAGAGAAAATGCACACCCGCATGCAACGAGGCTGATCATCTCCGTTTGTGAAAATCCTTGACGGGCGAAGGAGGCGATGTGAGCTTTGAGGTCCTGTCCCGGTTGGGGGACGCCGGGCTTGTTCGCTTTATCGGCGTCCACTCGTCCGCCATGGAACTCAATTTCTGGACCCCCGCTGTGGACTTAATTTGGTGAACGCAATGGTAGCGAGAAGTTCTTACCAGTTCTCGATGGCAATAATCGGCCCAAGTACGAGGGAATCAGCCACTTTGGGCACGGCATTGATCAGAAGGGACAGATTTCAACTAAATGATGGACCAACTGGAAACGTAGCGGTTTGTGACGCCAAAGAGCAATCCAATCGTGTTCGGAAAGGCATCGCCTGCGTTCTACGGATCTTGAGTCCATCTGCATCCTTCGTGCATAAAGGGCACACAAAACACACCTCGGGGCGCACCTGTTCCTCCGCAAATCGGATAGATGCATCCATCCCTCCTGTTCCATCGGAAATGTTATACGTCGCCATTTCGTGGAAAGCCTGCGCAGAACCGCGTAGAACCGGCTTGTTAGATAACGCGCCGTATCAAGATTCGGAGGAGCCGACGCACCGTGCGGAGCCAGTCACCGACATTAGATCTCCCCGTGCGCTCGATGCCACCGAGGAAGAATTTACTACAGGGTTGGACGAAGCCTGCAATCTGCCCCGCGTTGTGGCCGTTCTGGTCAAAACGCACGGCTTCCAATGCGTCGAGCTGCGGCGACGGCCATTTGTAGGCACTAACGATCAAAAGGTAGGTGAAGAGCTGAAGGCGGAGCATTTTGTTAGGACAGCTGCCTAAGTGTACCTCTTTTGTATGTAAGACCCCGAATCCCAGTATAGAATGAAGCGTAAGCGCCTGAATGGCAACAATCTAGTTACAACGTGCGGCATAACTTTAAACTGAAATCATCCGCCTAAATCAACTTGACTGACATATTGTGTCTTGGCAAATCTCTATCTGAACGCTCATCTCCTTACCCTGTCAACCGCCAACCCGCAGCCTGCGCCCTTATATATTCAAGGTGACTGTTCAATGATTGTTCCTCGTAATTGACACTTGCGAGTCGCGCCGAAAATTTGGCGGGACTGGCATTTTTGTGTCTTGGCGAACAGGTATCTGAGCTCTCATCTCTACCCTGTCAACACGTGCCAGGACTATTCTACATTTGGAAGTCCAAGTTGAATGTTCAATTGCTGTTCATTGAAATTTCTGACATTGGGCGCATACACCTGTCCCTAGAAGGCATTATAGCTAGTGGTGGAAAAATGTTGCGCTGAGACCAGAAATGGTCTGTAAGCCTGCGCAAAATGTATATAAACCCCTCAAAAATTCAGTTTGATTCAGCACACCTTGTGAGCCTCATCCAACAGCTTCAACACCATGTTAACTTCCTTCACCAAACTCGCTGTCTTCCTCGTTGCCGCCGCGGTTGGCTCAAACGCCCTCAGCTCTTACGACGTCCATTACTTCTCCGACTCGCGGTGCCAGACCCTCAAAGGCACCTCCGCTGGCTCCTTCGTCAAGAACGGATGCCTCAGCGGCGGAGGGCTCAGTGGAACCAACAGCATCCTCATTAACCCCCTCACCAACGCCAAAATCCATACTTGGGTCAGTCATGGTTTAGCTGTTCAAATGCCTGGCTAAAACGAGCTCAATTAATTTCAGGCTAACGACAATTGCGACCACAACGAGTGGGCGGTTCCTATTACTTGCGGCCAGCCCGGCGTTTGCATCAGCGCGCCCGGAACCAGCTCGATTGGGTACCAGGTCGGCTGTGCCTAATGTAAGTTGCAGTAACCTCTCTTCAACTCGTGCATTGGCTAACCGCACTTCCTTAGCATTAGGCCGCGTCTGCGCTTCCGCTTTTTTGTGTTCAGCTTAAGGAATAAATGGTGGCTTTCAAGGATGTTGCACGTTCCTTTTGTGTTGATCGTTTGAACGATACGGCGCTCTGTGAGGCTTAATATACTCGCTTGCCAGCGAACTTCTGGCGTAGCATATTGGGATCACAGCCTCTTTGGCTCGAGGGCAATAAGTGAGACAAGGACGCGGCTCTTAGTTCGCGCGTAGGTTCGCCTGGATGTACGAACCTGTGTGCATGCGAACCAGCCGGCATTCTTGGATTCACAGTGTATGAAACAACTGAGTGCTGAGCTGTCGCCCGAGCTCGAATCCAGTTCGCAGGGTTTATCGCTCGTGAAAATGTATTGCCCAGCGCCACAGCCGGGCGGTTTGAACGCGATTTGGATTCCTGAATTTATTTCGGGAGGTGCTAATCCATTGGGGACGAGGATATTGCCGTCTGTTTCAGAATATCATACTCCAGCACTATTTCCGCTTCCCCAGCAGCTCCTTCACGGAAGGTTACAACAGTTTATCCGTCCATCAGCAAATCGCTGCACACCCACCAGGCACGCCCGAGCGCCCTGGCGCGAGAATTATCGTGTACTTCCAGACAGATTGAGGCAGCGATCACTCGTGGATTACTCCGTTCTGATGATCGGATAATTGACCATCGACCTGTTTGGGGATTACCAGTGGGGCTTCCACGAGGACCAGAATTGGCCTTGAAAATTGTGAACGGGTTCCCTTCAACTTTACTCCCTTGTTCAGATCTTTATAGGATTCTTCGGCATGCGACGGACAGAATAGCACTGCGATTTGACATCCAAAAGATAGGGCTTAAGTCATGGTGCCATTCCAAATACTTGCAGCCTTACCTATATCATCCGCGCAATTTCCAGATTCTACCGGACCTCAACGCAGATTGACGTCCTTCGAATGCTCATCTCGCCCTCGCCTCAACATCAGGACAGTTCTGATACAACGATGTTGTATCGCGTGAGATACGAAACGAAAAATGGTGCGAAATCAGTCTCTTGGACAGTCGAGTGAGTCCGTTGTGGCAGAGCCGTATGGCCGGTGTGTGGAAACTCATCCACACGCTTGTTTCGGTTTTAGCCTGATTATTATCAGCTTTACTTACATCATTTGTTTGGGTAGTAAATACGCACCCACGGTGCCACCAAATCATTATTTCTACGTCTTACGCTCATCCGTGCGAGCCAGTGCAGTCTAGTGGCTGAATCTAGTGTCTTTCTGTGTTTACCTTCGATCTACGTAACCTTGACCGTGCGCACTCGGCGTGCGAAACTCATCGACCTCGCGGATTCACGCGGAATCTGACTTACGACAATTTCTACGACCTACTGCTACCCTCTCGATCCTCGTCTCGGTTACTCGACCTATCCCCTCGTCTCCTTCCTCCCTTCACATTTTTTCCATTCTAAAATTTACCGGCCACCAACCCTCATCAAGAACCCGCCTCCCAGGCATTTAGCCCTTCCACACCGTACATGAGTGAACTTCCTAATACCTATAGAATTCGCGTAAGGCAGAGCAGTGCACCTTTTTTCCCGGTGGATACGACGGACACGAGCGTGTTGGCATAACTTGGCTGGACAGGGTCGTTCTTCGACAGCGCAAACGAGAATTCGCTAACAAGCTCGCAGATGATTACTTGCATCTCCAGCATTCTGCACGACGAATCGGTTCATATATATATACAATGCGCATAGAAAAATCACGCAAAACGCCACCTGTGCCATGCCGAGTCTCACTATTGATTGTGGGTGGAGTTACTTTGCATGAGACTCACCCCAGACACGTACGTGAGCGAAATAGACCGACAGATTGGCATATGGACCGATGGCTTCCCCATTAGAGGTCGTCCCGTCAGTCCATCGGGACGGCCTGAATTCATGCGCATCTGCGCCCCAGCGCGACTCCAGTCTATGCATACACATAAATTGAACCAGATTTGTCGACGAGCGGAGCGACTAACCTCTGATAGCACCCAACATCTAAGGTAACAAGCTGGCCTTTCTGCACGGGAATTTGTGCGCTGTATTCTCCAGTCGACGTCGCTATAGGGTTTATCACAGGGATCACTGTGTCTTGAACGGCGATCCGCTCCAACAGTGGACCCGCAGGGTAAACCCTGAGCGCTTCCTTTGCGAGGAGTGAATGAATTCCTCTCTGAGTTATGGTATGTTCTGGCTCGATAAAGGCATTCATTCCGGATCCTTGCCGAGTTCGAGCAACGCAAACGCGAGCGTGTTCGCCTGAGGGAACCGCCAACGTGTCGCAATGAACTTGGGAACGAATGTCGTCCCGTTGTCTCCTGTCCCGCAATTAAAATGACCGCAGTCTGGGCCACAACATCCTCGCCGCTGAATTTCACCCTAGTCTGATCCGACGAATCTAGGTTCACTGAAGTGAAATCGACCAGCGCAAAAGCCACAAATGCCTGTCGTTACTGACGAAGCAGGCTGCAGACGTCATTATTGAATTCCAGCCCCTGGCGTACTGTATCCAGCTTTTCCCGGACGATCTAACGACCAAGTCGTTTCGCGAGATATTTCTCCTTGTGGAGTGTTTTGAAAGATTGCGTTGGAAGATATATTGCGCCATCGAAAACCCAGGTGGGTAAACGAGCGCCGATCGCGTCGGCAAGGATCTGAGCTGCTGATTGGCTCGCCGCAAGAGCCCTCAAATCATCCAGCATCATTGAATATTTTGGAGATCGAGGGAGGTTTTCTTACATTCTCTTGCTGTTGGTTTCCACAAAGTCGTGTCATAAAGCCTGTGTAGAGTAACCCAGAACAGCCGCAAAAAAACCTCAGGGACAATATTGACAGGACATCCCTCTTGCGGCATACCTTCGCTAATTGCGTTAAGGGTCGCATCGCCGAGAAGCGGGCACATATCCGCCACCTGTCCAGAGTATTCCTCCAACTGTCATGTGATATGGATCACGGTGGATAAAATTGGTGGGATTGTTGTCTGGGCAGATGACCTCACCGGTTGCGCGACTTTTTTAAACAAAGGTTGATAACTGCGGACGGCAGCAGCAGTGAATCCAATATTCAAGGCACCGCGGAGCCGGCGGTGGTTCTCCCCTACACGATAAAACTGTTAACATTACACATTCCGCGAGAAAATTGTACGATGGCCGAAGTTCTAGTGCTGGCCAAATACGAATACGATACGGCAAATGGCATATCGTATTCAGTGATCCGGGTGCGTATCGTATATCGTATTCATATTTTTGCAACTGAATATGAATATATTTTGGATATATTCAAATATATTCTGGCCACACCTTGCACAGAAAAAATGTGTTGAATTGTGCTGAAACAGTGGGTGGGTGTGTGTACAATGTATGATTGAACCTCAAGATTGCATTCAGGATCCTCCAGAGGCAGAATCGCACAGGTTGGCGAGTTTCAACTTACGCATCACGCCGGCTTTGATGGCCGAATGGTTCAAAGTTCGGGAGCTTGCGATTCCGAACCGGAGTGATGGGCTGGAAGGCAATCAGAGCGGATTTTAGGTGTGCCGGTGATGGATTTGATGATCCAACTGGCGCCGTCAAGGTCCCCAGGCGGCCAAACCCATGCTTGATTGTATTCAAATATATTTGAATATGGTTGGGCGCATATCGTATTGTATTCATATCATATTGTATTCATATTCTGCCGTATTCATATTCAGCCAGAGGTCCTGGCGCCGTATCGTATTCATATGTATTTGAATATATTCAAAAAATATTTTTCCGTATCGTATTTTTGGCCAGCACTAGGCCGAACCTTCCAGGCCTATCACGCTTTGCCTCCCGTACAGTAAATTGATCAGGGTGTCCACTACTGGAGCGTGGCGGAAATTAGTACTGTTTAAGATGTACTGTAACGCCAATGGGTCTGAGACAGACGGTACTCCTGTAAAAAGGATCAGGAGATACGAGGGTGAAGTATTAAAATTGGCCCCGACACACCCTTTGAGACGATAGACAGACCCGTAGACCTTCAGCCGGGCAAATTCATAGTCTCCGTACCGCGATCGGAGTATCAATTGCAGCATATGACCTGCGGATATTGAATTAGCACGGCACACGTGGAATGGAACGAAATCTAAACTGAAAATCCACGACGGAGATGGCGGCCCGGGGATATCTCGCACGGTATTGTCCCGGTGGCGGGTGATTAGATACGCTGCTAGCATCGCAACAAGACCTGCGGCTGCGGCTGCAAACCTCATGCTCTTTGTGATATAGCGTAGTCCTGAACGGACACGAAGTGGCTGGTGGGATTGAGGATACTGTACAATCTGATTGGTGACTGAGCCTGTGGGCCTTTACGTGGCTCAGACTCTCCCAGAATATAGATTCATCAGATTCTAGACCCGCGAGAGTTGCTTCCATGTCGAGCTATGTATGCTCCTCCAATCCAGGCGGACGAATCAGAGCAGGGTGAGGTTGGTAGAGGGGACCACGCGCCTATGCGACGGTACCAGATGAATGCCACTGAATGTTATTTCGGGTTGTTGAATTGTGAGAACGAGTGATGGGGGGTGCGAGTGAAGGTTGGAAGATCATGGATGAGTACTAGCAGGGTATTTTCGAAGAAGGTGGATTTGGCATCAGTGGAGCTGGCATCCCTTAAACAGTGGCAAAGTCCAGGGGTGGCCGTCAGCTTTCAAACGACCTCGGTGGCTGAGAGTTGATCTGAGTGAAATGAAGATTTTTGAAGATCTACATCCATGATAAGTTTAAACAGATTCCGACTCAACCGTGGTACTGGCGACAGGATAATGGCTCGTCCACTTGAAATGTGTTGATTCCGCGGGTTATTTGTTGCGGGGAAAGTCGACGTAGGGGAATTTGTATTGACCTAACATCCTGTGTATATAGCGTATTAATACGCTAGATTTTCCCTATCCATCTAATCCCGGAATGTAGCACCACATTCTGAGATTAGACGGATAGGTGGTCTGCATCAGTGCTCCAATTTTCGACTTTTTTTAGGAAGGGCCCCCCCGCCCTACTCCCAAAAGTGATAGGCGGTTTCTTGTTTCGTGTCCACGCCGTGGCTGTGAAGAATCGAACTCTGCTTCCTGGTGAAGAGGCCCTCTGAGGTCTATAGCAAGTTCAAGCTTGGTTCAGTTTCAATTCTTTGTTTCGGAACGTTTCATGCGTCAACGTGAGACTGGACTTTGTTGTTGTCACGGGTGACCTACAGCTCGAGCACAATGATTTAGATTTCAAAGATGGGAGAATACTTTCTGCTTTAGGAACTTCATTTCGAGCTGTTAGAACAATGCATTACTGTATCATGATATGAAAATAATAATACTTATCGACACTATTCAGACTTTGAAGTGTAAGACCGTTTCAGGCGTTGAGGATAAAGAGAATACATAGGCATAAAGCCACAAAATTCATTACCAAATAAACCAGTCACTGGTATTATTGTACGAGTCTTCCAAAAACCTCATCCGATCGATTAAAACAATGTTTATATAAGTACTCGTAAACCCAGAACATCGCTTTCATCCACCACTCCTCACAATCCCTTCCGCCCTCCTAGTGGTAGTCCCATATCACTCCCTTAGCAAGCAGGTTATTTGCAAGCCGGAATAACCTCCTTTTTACTCGGTGTCAACGCTAGCTTCACCTCCGCGGCCCTGCGCCTTGTCAGTCCCGCGATCGGATGCCCATTCCCTTTGTTCCACTTCGGCAGCTCTTCCTTGACGACGGTGTTGGGGTTCTCCCCCTGGTTGAGACGCTTGAGGAGAGTCGAGGTGGCCACCTGGCCGCACCCTTCGTTGAAGGCCCAGCTGACGAGGGCGCCGTACTGATTATCATTCAGCTTGACCCGCGGGGCGGTCTTGAGGGTGATACAGTTTTGGGCTGTCTAGATGACTCATATGGTTAATTTGGGTGTGATAAGTGTGGAAATTACAAGAGGGCGCACCTTGAGGTCATCCCGCAGAAGAGCCTCGGCGTTGGCGTTGCTCAGGGGGAAGTGGTAGGGGACATCAGTACAGCCTTTCTTGTGGCAGAGGTGGCCGTAGCCGACGGTGGGGTTGCCAGTGGGATCAATATCTGGTGGTAGGTGATTTTTTAGCACAAGGATTCACTGACCAGATATCTAAGTAATGATGATGAAGCCTTACAAGGACTGGCCCGGAACCCTTCGAAGGTCTTGATGAGATTGAGGGCTGCCTGGTTGATAGCGGGACCCGTGCAAGCGGAGACCAGCCTCGACGAGGCGAGGGCAAGAGCCAGGGCGGCGAGGGTGTTCTTGGTGAAGAGCTGCATGGTGATGGAGTGCTGGTTGTTGGGTGATTATGGAGTTGTATGCGTTCAAGTTATAAGAGGGTTGTTGGATACCAGACGACGGTTAGAACCGGCTCCTTTATAGTTCTCCGAGAGTCCCGCTTGTTGCGAACTCGCCACATGGTCAATAGTCAATGACAGGTAGATCCATACCATGTCTCTGCGCTACGTGTTTCATCTATGTACTTGTGTCCGCATCGGTAGCCATAGGATAAGTGATTGGATGCATTCTAACTGCCCTCTACATGCGGTCATTTATCAAAGCTAATTCGGATTGTCCGTTCTTGGAGTTTTTTTTATTACCGCAGCATGTACAAGAATGTGGCTTTCATATATTATATGCGACTGGTTACCTGGCCACACTAGTTAGCTGGCCACCTGTATCATATAAGCCCGTGTGATAGAGATCCTCGAGATTTGGTGCCCGCGGGATGAAACATGACCTATGAGCAAACTGTATGGCGAATTCGGTAGTGATCCGTGCCGGCTGTCAAAAGCTTTGGATCAGGATGACGGCGTGTGAACCTGATTTCTTATCTCCGAACAGCCCTTCGCACAACCTTCGTGCCCGTTCTCCACCAATTCCTCACCAATTCACGAGTTTTGGGACTCTTCCTCATCCCTTCATTCTGATCAATGATCTATTATTGCATCCTACCCCAAAAGAACTCTACCCCGCACTCTGGACCCTTGAAGAGCATCACGACCCGATCTCAAGTGGCGCAATCCGGCCACCTCCATAGTGAATCACCTGTATTTGCTATTGACCTGGGACCCGGTAGCTCTATTTGAAACTATTTAATATACGTTTTCCAAGCTTCAGTAGGATTTTAACCCGGCTGCTTCGTGGTCACGGCGGAGGATTACCCAAAGCCATGTAATTCCATTTGCCCGAAAGGATGGATTTTTTTCAAAGAGTTTTTGGCATGTGGGGTACATCTTTTGTAATGAGCTATGTCCTAATGCATGATATCTATCCATCCAGGCCCTAATTTGGGCTACCAATATTCTCTGTTCCTTTATTGCACTCACCTTTTTGTCTACACAGCAATTCCACCCATCATTGTTGGCTTGAAAGGAAATACTTATGGTCTTTGCATGCCTCAGATCTACATTTTTATTATGTATTATAGATCAGTTGTATCCATTGGATGATTTGAGATGTGCCGGGGTGACCTGCGTGAGTGCACACGAGCGATATAGCGGGGTGGCCAGCTATCCCGTTTATTCCACTTTTGGTATACGGCCGGAAAATAAATTCCGTGCGGCATAGAACGGTCCTGTAAATTAGCGAAAAATATTGGATATAACTCTTACGGTGCATACCTTTATCTCAGACTCCATTTACCCGCATCGAAAGCCCTTGGTGTGTGTACTAGAGGTCAAAAGTGCTAAGGTGGCCAGCTAGCCAGTCTCATATAATATGAGAGGACAAATAAGATCTCAGAAAGATGGCTACTCGGAGATCTACGATGTCAATTCGTTTAAACCAACCACTCCGAGTTTATCGCCATCATGCTCATGTTCGGCAAAGAAGAATCACAACCGACCTGAATTCAATGAAATGGCGATTTTGGCGAGATGGAACTTATGGTTCGATGTTCCCTAATTTGTAGGAAAGAAGTGCAACGAAATCAGTAATCGTCCTGGTACTCATCAGGGAAAACCAGGATTGCCAATTGACGGTATTTGTCCCAATTGGTGACGATTTAGGAATTGTTGACGATTATCAAAAATCATGTGATTTCTCGAGTCCCCTCGAATTGACGTAAATATCACACTATATCACTAATTTACGGTGATTGTCAGATATGGTTTCGCTTTTTCTGCAGGCGATAGTCATTGTTCTCACTGAGACATGTAAGTAAAAGACAAAGACACTTATATTGCACGCGCTAAGTAGCACTTGAGAGGACTGTTCTGACACACAACTATATAAAGAAAACTTGACTGAGTCGACGACTGCCACAGAAAGGGGTATGTACAAATTGAGCGTCAGGCAAGTCGTAGTGAAGGAAGGAATTAGCACTCGAGTGAGCTCAAGACTAAAGACCAAAATCCAGAACACGTCCAACACATACCCGGTATAAGTATGCCCACAGGGACTCATGCGATCGCTTTTCACATCATTTTCTTCGCCATTAATCAACTTGCGGTATCTGAAATTGTACATGTCTTGAGGCTCATTCACTGTGGTTTGCATACACATGCATATGGGGCAAGAGGCATGGCGGTGGCGGTTGAGGTTAAGGAGTGTGCAGTGTGCTGGTGTGCTACTAATAGCTTGCGCGCATCTGCAATGATGCATTATTACATACTGCCACGTGAGTGCAGGGCTCCAAGATGAGTATAATGATCGAGGAAGTTTGAGACCCTGCTGTCGCGCAGCCTGATCACACTTCTCATCAAATTCTGCCGGTCCATCACCCTGTACGGATCCCCGTGGCGCTCCATTCTACCCGACTCTGATAGTCTGAGCATCAAGGTTCAAGTTAACACTGATATTCATCTCAACACTCCGTCCCTCCGAGTCCTGCTTCTCTGCTTTACTTTGTTGTCATCGTTACTTCCAACAGTCCACAATCTCATCCTGTATCAATTTGGCACCGCAATTCACAGATTAGATATTCTCAATCTATCAAATCACTGCATTCTGGGGGTTGTCTGCACAAGCAATGTAAGACTTGCATCCACACATGTCCATGGATTTGGGTGTCCACACACGTATGCAGAACTCGGCGGACATTGGTCAACCTGTGCAGATGGTTCCCCCCGGCTCCCACAAAACTCTGGCAGGGACCAAACATAAATGAAAACAGGCTCAGAGGCTGGCGTTCATCGCGGGGAACTGCCACAAATTGATGACAGTTAATCTCCGTGGCGTTACATCAAACCACATCAGCAATCCATGATTTTTGCTGTAGCGCCGGTGGCAAGCTCGTAGTCACTGTAGCAACGGCCGGATCTTTGAGGGACCGTATTGGACAAAACTAGGTACCTTCCGGGTTTTCACCCAGAAAACCTCGAGATAGTTAGAGATCAATATCGAAGACCAACAAAATGTCGAGATCTCGATGGTTCTTGAGATTTCTCTAGAGATCTTTAGAGATCTCGGAAAAAAACCGTAAGTATGTTTTGTCCAGGAGAACATTTTACGTGTAAGATTTCTAGTGACCAATCGAGATCTCGACTTACTTGTTTGAAACCCCGACTTTGTTAACATGATGACACCCGAGATCTCGACTCCATTGGAATGGATGGTGTCGAGATCTCATTCCAGTGGAGTCGAGATCTTGACAGCGCAACATGAGAAACTGTCAAGATCTCGACACCACTTCTTGGTGAATATTTGAGATCTGCAATAACGAACACGCGCATGTATCAGCCTGTGATTACCACCTGTCCTTGGCACCAGGATCATCTGCTAAATATAACCCTTCCGCAGTAGAATCAGCCTCCACAACCCCGTATTTCAATGGCAACCAAGGTAGGTAGGTATATTCCAGCGCGGTCCCGTTAAGAAACAGCCGGGCTCCATACTACATATTTGGTGTCTAATGTATGCTATGGGTACTCGCAATCTTCAGCCACTTGATCACTATCCGTCTAATCCCTGAATGTGGTGCCATATTCTGGGATTAGAGGGATAGGAAAGAAACGCTCCGTATTACCTCGCCTGGCAGCCTCATAGTATACACAATAATTTCGTCCTTGTGCTGCACGAAAAAGGGTAGAAGGGTTAATTTAAAAATTGCGGAAGAAATAAATAAATGTGTACCTTATGTGACTGCAACACCCTTTGATTTTGTGAAGATCAGCCCACCTAGGGTTTTTGTCTTGGTGTCTGGATCTGCTGTGAAGTCGTCTGGCTGCTTCAGTATCGGGCTCATGTCTCAAAAAATGAAAATAAAGTCACTTGGGAAGTGCAGTGGATGGCTACGTATACCAAAGTTGTGGCGGCATAAACGGAGTACTAGCATAGCTATTCGGTTTGTCTGCCGGAAATCCTCAGTTGTCTCTAGAGAATTTTGATCGGCCTGGGCTTCATCATTTTTCTCTAGAGACGTCTCCAGAGACATCTCTCCCAGCGGGTTCAAACTTCTGATTTCACCCGATTTTCTCAAATCTTTTTGATGTCCCATGGCCTATGGGTGTCTGTGGACCCCCTAGGGTATTCAATTCATAGGTAAAGTGCCAAAAATTTGCAAAAATGCGGGTCGTTTGAAATGCGGTGCAAGGACCGTGGAATTACTGTAAATGAAATTGAGATCGACTTAAGTGCACGACTCGGCCGACGAAACCGACCGTCGGCCCTTAGTCTTTTTTTGGTTGCCCCGACCCATATTCGGTCTTTTTTTTTAAACTGCAGGAGAACGCCTCAAAGCCGGAATTGATTCATTGAGGACTGTAGATAGCTCAAAAGGTAATCCAAAGTATAAAAAGAAGAAATAGCTAACTACGAGGCAGACAAAGGGGATCGGTAAGGCCAGTATTCGATACGGCAGGACATGGAGGCGGTCCTATATAAGGCAGATGGAGGGCGGGTGCGACATAATCGGTTGGTCACGGGGTTCGCTGTGCTGCGAGTCATTATGGACCAATATGCTCCTGAAATCCTTGGTCAACCAAGAAGGAGTGAAATATTGCGCTCACCGCACCTTCCAAAAAACAAAGTGTCATGATAAAGCACCTTAATGGTAATACTTCTCCGCATTCAAATACACCACGCTTTTGAGGCCGGGTACAGCCGGTAGCAACACCGCCTCCAACATGTCCAGACGGGGGACGTGCTCCCACGGGATGTTAAGGTCGAGCCCCCAGTTGAAGGTCACCGTCCGCAGCGTCGTTGAAGCGGCAAGCGTCTGGGAGAGGCGGTCGCAGAGGGCGCGCGCGCGCCCGGAGGTACGGGGCTACAAAAACACAAATCTTCAATCGTAATCTGCATCTGAGTAGATGAGGGATTGCGTACCGGCGCCTCGTGATATCGGCCAGACTCTACGACTACGATTAACGTGTCGAGCGCCGGGAAGAACGTGAGCGCGTTCGCGAGGTCGGTGCCCTCCGCTATGTCGGGATACTGCGCCTGCAGGAGCAGGGTTGTGACTGACTCGAAACGCGAACGGTTGCTTTTCCTCAGCGCGAGCAGGAGGACGGGGACCCAATCGCGCGTGATCTCCAGCGCGTGCGGAGCGGTTCCGCGGAGGATGAGGGGAAGGAGATCGGCGGGCCCGCGGTACTGGGTGAGATGGAGCGCAATTGGGGTCGCTGGGGAAGGCAGATTGCCCAAGGCGGAGCGCCGATGGACGTCGACGCCCAGCTCACGGACGGCCGGGAGGGCCGATAGGCAAGTGTGGAGCTCGGCGAAACTGGTTTTCCAGACCGTGATGTTAACGACGTGGAGGGTATGGAATGAGGCCAGTGCGACTTTATCCTCGAGGAAGTGCTGGACGGGGAACATTGAGTGGTCGGACTGCAGGTCGATGTGCCGGAGAGTCGCTGAATCGAGAAAATGCATCTGAGAGCTTTCGCCGGGCTCAGGGAAGGTCATTTCCGTGTACGAGAAGTGCTCGATGCGGAGCTTAGTGGAAGGAGATTTCGAAGAGGGCACGAGGTGTGCAGTGTGGATGTGCAGAAACTTCAGGGATGGGAGAGCATGCACGCGAAGCGCTGGGAGCTCAAGCACCAGCCCGCGGTAGGTGTGGCAGATGAGTTCCTGCAGATTCGTGAAGCGCGAGACAGCTTCGAAGCAGGCCAACATGAGAGTCGAGGATGAGCGGTGGACATTTGTGAACCACGACATGACGTGGACAACGGCCAACACGGGAAGCGACCGTGAGTCCATGACAATTGACTCTTGGAGCGCAGTGAGATTCACGGTGCATTTGCGGACAAAAGGCGCGAATTTTTTGGAGGACCAGAATGCCAGTCTATCGAACTCGCGCTCTAGCAGGGCACCTTCTTCTCCGTTTGATATCATAGTTGGTTCTCCGCGTATCTGAGGCGGGTAAAATTCAAACTGAGAGAAGAGGAGTGGGCAGGAGAGTTGGGAAAACAGCGAGGAGACCGCGTGCACTGCAGGGAGTGACCGCCGGGGAAGAATCTTGAATACTTCGAGCCACAGCTCAGGCGGCAACTCGCACGACATGATGGAGAAGGCCAAGGGACGTTCGGATCGATCCGATGCTCGTCGGCAATCAAAGTTCGGCGGTGATGTTGAAAGTTTGAAAGTTTGTCACCATCGCCCAGTCAGCCAGTCGCCGGTCACACACCACTCTATCAACCTGAGCCAAGACAATGTGCGCTATTATTCAGGTCCTGACCCAACCGGAGTGATATCAAGCCCGCGCCAGGAGAGCCTCATTGCTATATTTGCTGTGAAGTCAGATGTTATCCAATCACCCCCAAATTTTGGGTGTGTTCTACCTCCTCCGATACACATTTTTCATAGGGCGCCACCCAGCGGATTCCTTGCACAAACCTCAGGAAAAATTAAATGCTGGCGGGCAGTTTCAAACAGGTGGCTGGTGAAACAGACGTAACACCTCCCGGCTTGATCCTCGCAAAAAATGCCTTGACCGACGGTTTGCCTAAATCTAGGTTGGTAGACCCCATCCTAGCATCGATTCTGATGTTTCCCCAAAGTCACAGATCAAGTGCACCATTATTGAATGCTCCACAGATGTCAAACGACCGGCAGTCTGAAAATCATTTCACCAGATCCCAACCCAAATTTCGATTGCCGCTAGTAACATTCCTGCCGCCTTGTTGTAGTTGGCCTTGTATCTTGCTCAAATCTGGGCTGATTTCCACAAACTTTGGACTACTAGAAAATACAAACTTTTGAAATTCCAAATCTGAAGCGAATTGAGCGATTGGGCAAGGTATGGCCAAGTATGATATGTGTATATGTAATGTATCTAGGCGATTCTCGCGCTTGAACTCCATATTTTTATTTTTGTCTGAGAAAAGAAGGACCATCCGCTCTTCCGTGTACAACAACACTGCCTGATAACAATTTAACCCAGGCGGAACTACGCACTTGATGTCCAAGCACGGGAGGCCCGGATAGCTGTGTTTAAAATCGAGCGACAGCCCCGGTACGTCAAGACACTTGCTTGTTCACATCAACATAGTCCCCGTCCGCGACTCGGAAAGCTAATAATTCCAAGTAGTATCACGTAAACCACCCTGTAGTGTCACTTAAAACTACCCTGCTTGGCTCCTGTTTGCGTTTCTACTGGTTCTTTAGCAATTTACTTCAAGTGTACACTGGGAAAAGGCCTTTCGCATGAGGTCGGGTGCCGGGAAATTGTCACAATCCCGGGGGGCATCGTCCGTTGCTCGCAGGCTACACGGAAGAAATATGTGTAAGTTTCCGCGGTTGTTTCGGGACTTGAAACCCCAAGTCAACTCGCCGGACGACAAAAAACTAAATGAATGACCTGCGAAGGACATCCGATGTAGCTGGTGGGACAGGGCATGCCCATTGGGCAAAGGAGCGCAGAGCCTGAAAGTTGACACCGAACCGCGGGTGTGTCATGCATAATTCTGAGTCTGTCTAGCAGCCAAGCTCAGCTAGAATTATGCTAGGCACACCCTAGACACACATTGACACCTTAACAGACCCTAGACAGACCCCCAAACTGAGTCTAAGAGGGTCGGAACGCAGTGAATGCAATGCCGCAAAAGGTGCGGAGTGAATGGTTCTGGACCAAATCTTCGAGCGCCGGGTCTAGCTGTTTCCTGGGGCGTGATCACATAAAAGGTAAACAATTTTTGGTAGGTCAGTACAACAGAACGGAAACATAATTGAATTTTGGCGATCAATATGTACAAGCCTTCTGCAGATCAACCTTTGAGCGCTGTCTGCAAGAGTTCTACGGCGAGATGCGCACTGGCCCACGAGCTCTCATATCCCCCTCCACCATGCCTAACATTTCATCAGTACAGTAAAACAAGGACATGCAGACGAAGAGGACGCACCCATAATTATGCACCACCGGAATCTTCTCTCGCCGTCTAATATTCAGAAAGTGTGAGTTCAACAATTCATTCACGATGGCTTGAGCACACCAAGCCAAGACGTTTCCACCCGCACACCGCCCCTT
>JARJLF010001401.1:0-79779 GCA_029378395.1 Mycena leptocephala | reverse complement strand
GAGGGCAGGAACTCGGGTCTGTAATTCAATCTCACCGGCCCTCCCAAAATGGAATACCTAACATAATGCAGTGCGGGTAGACAGCCACCACGTGCAAGAGTGGTAGATGAAACAAATATTTTGCGACAATATGGAGTACTAAGTATGTTTAAATTACAGCTGTTTGCAAAGTCAATGGCACTTCCGATCATTTTGTAAATAAAGAGCAAAATTAATGGGCCAGATTGCCATCCTCATTTCTCGCTGAGTTCTCATCCGATTTCCCTGAAACCAGGTGCGTTCGAAAGCGGCGATGCGGGGCTTCCAGGTTGTACTCTACTTGATAAGGAAATTAGGTGACTTGAATGACTGAGAATTCCGGCTGTCTGGTTTGAATAGACCGGAGCCGGTCTGTCTATGAAGCAAAGCTGTCGATAGACAGACCGGTCGATCGGAGTTTAAAATCAGTTAACGCGCGGAACTTCCATAAAAGGCTATTAGATAAGCAAAATTTTTGGCGGAGCACGCCGAGCCAAACAAACACAACTGACTGAAAAGAAATTCTAGCATTATGAATTCGTCAAATTCGGGGCTCTTTTAAAAGACACAGGACATTTTATACATAGACTCTATTATTATAGGTACTCGTATATTGGAAATTTGTATTTCAATCCCCAATTCACACTTGCTTATCTAATAGCCTTTTATGGTAACTCGCGCGTTACCTGATTTCAAACTCCGATCGACCAGCCTGTAGATCGAGACTCATCTCTCATCTACAGGCTGGTTTCGAGCCTATGTTTGAACCAGATCTGCTACCGCCCTTTCTCGGTCACCATTGGGCCGATTTGCTTGGACCCGGGTGATTTTAGGAGCCAGGATTGGGGCAAAATGGGCATTCAGTTTCAAAATAAAAACACACATGATTGGCACACTAAAAATGGAATTACTCGTTGGGCCTTGAGATTCATTCCTCGCAGGTTGTTTTGAGCAAAACCATAATGTAACAATATCCCAGATGTATGCCTTCATTTTGCCATCTGAATGAGCCTTAAATCATATAAATTGGCCGAGAATTGAGTGTGTACTGTCCAGTTGAAGCTTTGGTAGCTTGGCTATAACACGAATTTTGGGTACCTATATTCCTCGGGTCAGCTGCTATGAAGGGTACATCCCAAAAGCCCGCATTGCCGCTTTAGGCGGGTTTGGTCGAAATCAAATTGACAACAATGCTGGACGGAATGGTGAGGAAACCATGCATGCGAATGCCGCGCGGGCTGGATGAGATGAAGAGCGCGCGATACAATAGGGGCTCAATCCTGGGGAAGACGAGATTCATGAGTGAAACAGAAACATAATTAAATAAGGAAGCATACCATTTTTTAACGCGCCGAGCTGTCAACCTAAGTTTTGGGATGTCGGTCAGGCGCGAGAGAGCAGCAATTTCGAATATACGTCGTTCCAGTTCCGGTGGATGTCTAGGAGCAGAAGGAGGGGGCAGAAAGCACAATATTCCGAAAGAGAAGCGTCGAGTCGATAATTAAATATTCAGCGTTCAATTTCACTGGTGCTTCGTGGCGGAACATCAGGAAAACCCGAAATGCTATGTAGACACAAGGGAAACTATGTGTCTCTGGTGGTCTATGACGGTCTCTGATGGACGCAAGGGAACTATGTGGGTCTTTGGTGGTCTATGGGGGTCTATGAAAGTGTCTTGGGTTGCTATGTGATCTATCATGACCTATGGCGGTCCATAAATTTTGTTGTCTACTATTATGGTCTATGAGTAGCTGTAGCTTTTAATGTAGTTTAATATTATCGTCAATTATGGGGACAATATAGCTCAATTGGGTTGAAACGCTATTTGCCAACGTCACATATTTAGACCTGATTAGGACCGTCCAATTCCTGAAAAAACCGCTGCGTCCGGGAAAGTATAAAGTGGTAAGGCCGGCGAGCGGCATGGCCCGCTACCGGCTTTGATCAAGACCCGATTCAAATGATATTAAAGGGACATTAAAATACAACATTTTTTGAGTCAAATTAAAGGCTAAAGAGTGTAGAAGGAGTTGGTACAATACTAACCATGAAGCGGAAAGTTTGTTTTAGCACAATATAATAGCTACTGAGGGTGAGGGCGGTGGTGTTGCGCTTCTGTCTTTTGTTGGAGCTGGTGACGCCTTTCCAAAGTTTTGATTGCGGCGTCGATGGCATTTGGTCCTGGCCCTCTTCTTTGGGCTGGCGCCAGGCGAGTAGGTGCGACGTTCGGGCATCGTAGGAACAGCCGGGTCCCATGGCTCACCATCTCCACGGTCGAGGACCTCGGCGCAAGCCAGTTGATGTGGCGCTTGAGCTTTCTGTGCCACTGGCCTATACTATCCGATTCTTTATGTTCAATATCCAAATTTTTCAAAACTCGGCGCAATGACTTCAAAGAATTTTGCTTCATAGATAGCCGTCAGAATATGGACTTGGAAGTCGGCCTCTAACTTACTTCCTAGCCATTCGTTGTGGATATCAGCACAATCTGGCAAGAATAAGTCATGAGGAAGAGATATCAAAAGATGGGACCGCGAAAATTGACTGCAGTGTCCCGATAACAATGCTGAGTGATCCGAGAATGGAGAAAACCATTGGTCGCCGTTACGGGACTTGAATGCAATGCAGTGCAGCAATAGCCAAAAGAATAGCCTACGATGACTCTCAAACGACTTGAAAAATCTGCAATGGATGCTGGTGAGCGAATGTCGGTGTCTGCTGAGCTGAGGGCTTCGGATGTTTCCCAATGGCTGAGCGTACCTTGAAGCTGAGGTTGCAGTCACCAGATACATAAATATCTGAAGCAGCTGCTATGTGCACCAGACTCTCAGTCGAGATTTACTTGTCGTCTGCATCGAGAATAATACTGAAACTGGTTTTGGACCATATTTGCAGCTGACTTGAAATCCTGACAGAGCGCACGGCAGGCAGAAAACGATCTGGTTGTGGAGACAAATTTGCATCAACTACATGGTCGGCACAGGCCCCAGCGATAATAGGATGGAGAGATATCGTCATTGGATTAAAGTTAAACCAGTGTGGGGGACGGCATGTAAATTCAAGAGATTGCTGTATCTCGGGAGATCGGCATGAAATACAGAGATACGGGAGCGGGCAACATGATTCAAGCATTATATCACACAAAAGATTCAAAGATGTCATTTTATCATGAGTAGAATAGATGGGATACAGCCAGACATAGAAGGACAGCGACAAGCCGAGGCGAGGGCTCGTCGCAGATACAACTACGTCCAGGACTGGTACAATAATGAGGACAGAACAAACAATATTGGCGAAACATACCATTTGAAGTGTCGACGACATCGCCAAGACCCGACACTGGGTGATCGAGATCCTTGGGTGTAGGTAGGTGAAGGATCTTGGCATGATGATACGGACCAGCTATAGAATGAACTAATAGAGAGCTTGCGCAAAAGCCGCACCAGCCGCATGCGCTTTTGGGTATTGCGCAAAATTACAAGGTTTTTGCCTTGTTCCCTCTATGGTTTTGTGAGTTCAATGCTCCCTCCAGTCTCTGCGACACTGTCTTGCATTCATCCAAATGGGTATCTGGTCGATGCGCAACCTTGGGGGGCCGTTTTTCCGGCCATCACTCCAGCCCCACTCAGACTTCCCACACTTTTCGCGTCTTGCACACAGCAGTTGAGGCATAAATGAGATTTCTTCACCCACCTGTACTTGTCCTTGGATCCAACTGCCCTTCCATTGACTTGGTTCTCAGTAACTTCAAATTTGATTTCCACACGCGGCTTCGCGCAATGCCCAAAAACCGCATGCGGCTCGTGCGGCTTTTGCGCAAGCTCTCTAATAAGACAGAAATAAATCAAAGTGATGTAAATAGACCAGATGGCTGTTCAGGAACACATTTTTGAGCCTTGCCAACAGGAAAGTCGGGTATTAAATCAGAATACAAATAAAAGTACTGTGCCCATTTTTGAATTTGGCACTTGCACAAATATTCGGTGATTTTGGCTGAAACACCGAAGTTTCCTCAGCAGCTCGTCAGAAACTGAAAATTCTGGCGAAGTGCTTTGTAGAGGTGCTGTCTACCAGTGATTTTGCTGCTGAAGGGGAACAATCTGCCCAAAATTGTCAGAGTTGATAGGACTTTGGTGAAGTTGACCAAGATTTGTGTTTTTGACAGGGAAAAGGCATGGTTAGGCCCAAAACATGGGACAGACGAACTCGAATCCTCTTATTACATAGTTAGCTCATTTTCCGTGGCTGTGACTAACATGCGCAATGTTGGTTGCAGATCAAATTCCCTGTAGCGCAGATTCCTTATAACTTTGTCAAACTTGAGTGAAATTTGGTCGCTTTCTGTGGGAAAATGGCGTACCAAACTTTTTCCACAAATTACCTTTGATTTTGCTCAAATATCGAGGTTACCCAAACTGCGGCAGTATTGTCCTATTCCTGCAAAGGGTAGGCTAGAAATTGAGGATTGATGAACAGTGTGCAAATTCTCCGTTCATTCTTAGACGTGTTCTTCTGCAGAAGCAAAGAATTGTTCAATTTTAAGAGTCATTTTTTTTTGAAACCACGACTGAGGTCACGTGCAGTGGTGAACAAATTTTTTTGGCCAATTGCAGGCTCAGAGATTGAGCTAACGTCCCAGTTTTGGGGCTTTAAATATTAAATATACTTCAATTCAAAGTTCTGAGGTGTTTCCAGAATATTCCAATACACTTCAAATATCCAAGGTTTACAGATGACCCGGAACATTCAGATAGTACTCTATTTTGAGCGATAAGGAGTGGGATTTTGGTTGTAACCCATAGATATCAACAGTAGGAACATTTCTTCCCTTTGAATCGGGCCGATACCATGGGCAGAGAGTCCAGTGCAGAGTGGATGGTGGATCGAAGTTGAATAGGCGACAAACAAGTGCAAAGCTGCCGGATCGATCGACGGCGGTGCCAAGAAGCAAGTCCGGAAGAGTCGGATTCAGCGTCAGCATTATTATGTGTCAATCATCGGCAAGGAGGAAAAGCCGAAGCATTTTGGCGGGGAGGAAGTGTGCTTACGCGAAAACTGCTGACGAAAATGTGATGCACGGTCAAAATCTGAAAATCATGCTCCCTAAGACCCGTACCTTACGGTAGCGGGAATTTTGCAATTCAACGTCAAACAAAGCCAGTTCTTGAGGAATTATCTTAACAAGTCTTGTAGCTCTCATTCAGCTCTATAAGTTCCATTTTTGGGTCTATTTTAGATTGGGGACCCTGAGGATGATTTTGGTTATATCAACCACATTCATGGTTTATGTTGCCTATCGATGCTACTTCAAACATAACAAACCAGAAAAATGTATATAGTTGAGGTGAGTGAGGGGCCAAATGGTGCCGGGAGGCAGAACAACTGTAGGATCACATAAAGCACCAGAGCTCTGCATGGTTACTTTAGTGTAGAGGTTATTTTGTCCCTTTAATATTTTATCCATTCGCGTGAGGTCGAGAGTTTGATTCCCCACAGTAGCATTCATTTACATTAATTGAGTTGAATTCAGTCTAGCACAAGCCGGCTTTCGTTAGAACCTACTGTATCATTTCGACCAAGTGTTCATGGTGTGTCACGCGTCACCCAAGGTGTTCACTTTTCTAGGTGTTCATTTCTCGGCAATCATGGGGAAATTACCATATATAGTAGTCCGGCGATTGTCGGACCGATTTTTTGGTGTTTTTTGAGCCCAAAGATCTCGATGTCACTGTCACGTATGTCCCAAGTGTTCAGTTCAAAGGGCTGCATCACGCGTCACCTGAACACTTGGTCGAAATGATACAGTATACCAGTCATATCATTAGAAACCAATAGTAACGGACAGTTGAAATGGGTAGGAGGAAAAAAAAAAAAAATTGTTGCTCAACTATGAGTGCTATGAGCCCTATAGCTGGCTACTATGGCTACTATGATAGACAACATGAAAACTATGGGTGTCTATGGGTGTCTATAGATTTGACCCCCCTCCCCCTCCACCTTTCTATATGGTTAGCCTTTTTTTTATGACGTCTATGAGTGCTATGCAGGTCTCTGTGGGTCTATGTGGCAACTTTGGATTTGCCTGATGAAGCAAACCGCGCAATAGTCTTTGACTTTTCGCCCTTGGTTCGTGACTAAGCAGTTCCTTATTTGGTAGAGGCTTTTCGGCAGGCTTCGGCTTGCAAAGATTTTTCGTTCTCCGCCCCGTTACGCGTTACACCATGCCACTATGCCATCGTCACCCACGCTCCCGCCCACCCTCGCTGCATCACGCATCCAAGTGACTCCACCCTTTCTCCCTGACCCCACCCGTGCACCGCATGCGACTTCGACGTCATTTGTCACGAAATATTCCTCCCACCGCGGCGCCCTGCCTGGCTCGTGGCCCGAGTGTCTCCACTCGGCCTTATCTATTGCTTTTCCACCTAACTGCAAAACCGTAGAGCGCTTCCGAAAAAACTTGACTTACGCTTGACATCGCTTACAGGGCTCCGGTGCGTGCCGGGGTGGAGTACTGTGCTTCAAAAGGAAATTGACGTCATAAATTGCTCGTGAACTTTTTTTGAAAGTGCTCTAGGGTTTTGCAGTTAGGTGTCAAGTCACAGCAGTGGTCTGCGCGTTGCGACACGCTCTGCGCCGTGCCTTGACGTGTTGTTGATGCGTCGGGCCGACAGATGGTGGCGTTGAGCACGTTCAGTTTTTGTGATTTGTGATATGGCGTATGCACCGCTTGAACTGTGGTTGCATCCCCATGATTCCTCTCCCATCCCAGCCCTCTATCCGTGATGCTGTCTCCCCCCGTGCGCTTAGTCGTCATAGTAGCCGGGTGGCAAGGATTCTTTGCCACCCATTTTTGAATCCCGCTGTACATACCCTACCTGTAGTAGTAGATATCCTAATGCCAATTGTTTCAATTTCCATGAATATTGTATTGCCTGCATCAACTAAGTACTGCAGTATGTAAGGGCAACCTCTAGACCCGAGAATCTCAAGGGGCTAGCGAGGGGAATCCGAAGTAATGAATAAGGTAGCTAAATACAGGAAGATGCACACCTAGCGAGGGGAATCCAAAGAGAAGAAACTCTGAGGATTCCCATGCTAGGTTGTGGGTATAAGTGGCTACTGACTAGTAGCACATGACCGGAGTGATCGGCAGATGTCCGGCTTGATCGCAGACTTGATGCCATTGCGTAAGCGACCTGTGGGTTCCCTAGGTGGATTACGTAACTTGGGCCGGTCAACCGGACACCGGGTGCCGGATGACCGGGACCGGGTGCCGGGTGACCGGGGCCGGACAGAGGTTCCCCTGACATCACCCCCCCCTTGGAATGCGGCGACTCGACGCATATGCTGGAGGGAACGAACGTGGACGGAGGGGTCGCGGAAAGGGAGGGAATCGAAAGCGGCGTGGGCGATGATCCGAGGTTTCGAGGGGTATTTCCGGTAAAACTCGGTGATGGCCTCGTCGGCGAATACATCAGAGTGCTTCACCCATTGGTTGTGCGACTCGTCATACCCTTTAAACCGGACCATGTACCAGAGGGATTTGTACCGGATCTTCGCGTCGAGGATCTCTTCGACCTCCCACTCGGGTGCATCGCCAGGGACGTCCGGTAGGACCAGAGCCAGTTTGTCATAGCCCGGGCGGCCCTCGAAGGGGTCATCTTCCACGAGCTGCAACTTCACGACCGGGAACACCGGGTGGAGCCGGGAGAGACGGGGTGGCAGTTCCAGTTTGTACGCACCTCGGCCGACGACCTTGGTGACTTTAAAGGGCCTAGGCATCGGTGAGAAAGCTCAGGAGACGGCCGGGTCGTTTGGATGTCGGAAGCATCGAGCCACACCCGGTCGCCGACTTTGATGTCCGGCGCAGGGGTGCGTCGGTGGTCGTAGTACCGCTTGTACTCCTCCTTTGCTTTTACGAGGGCTGCCTTCGCCTCGGAGACCCCGGAAGCGATCCGGTCGTGGAATTCATTAACCGACTCTACCTTCGAACGCGGCCCGTTCAGCTCGAACCCCATCCGGGGGAGCCAGCCGGTGTCCGTCATGAACGGAACTTGCTGCGTCGAAGAGTGGATGTGGTTGTTGTATGCGAATTCAGCGGCCGGAAGGAGCTCATCCCAGTCATCCTGCTTGTAGTTAGTGAAAAGCCGGATGAACTGCTCCATCTCCTGGTTGACGCGTTCGGTCTGCGGGTGGTAGGCCGTGGAGGTGGTCGGTTTGATCCCAATAAGGTGCCAAAGCTCGGTGGTGAACTTGGCAACGAACTGGGGGCCACGATCGGAGATGTACTTCTCGGGAGTGCCATGGAGCTTCCAGACGTTCCGGTAATACAACCGGGCAGCTCCGACAGCATCCAACCAGGTCGTACACTCCATAAAGTGAGCGCGTTTACCCAGGACGTCTACGACAACCATGACCGAGTTGTAGCCATGGGCTTCCGGAAGCTCGACTACAAAGTCTACCGAGACCGTGCTCCAACGCTCCTCCGGAATCTCGGTCGGGTGAAGCTCGCCAACCGGAAGCTTCCGGAGAGCCTTGGTGCGGCAGCACAGGTCGCAGGTTGCCATGTACCGGCCGACGTGTCGGGACATCTGGGGCCACCAGTAGTTCCAGGAGACTAGCTCCAACGTCTTGAAGCGGCCGGCATGCCCGGCAACCCGGGTGTCGTGATGCTGCTCCAGGATCCGATGGCGAAGGTCTTTGTCCCGAGGGACGACAATCTTGCTGCGGAAATAAAGGAGCCCGCCTTCGATGTGCCATTCGGCCGACCGGGTTGACCGGGTTCCTCGGGCTTTGAGGAGGTCCCGAGCTGCGAGGGCCACGGGTTCCTCAAGGTCCGGTTCGCCGGCGAGCGCCTCTCGGACGTCCCGCAGAAGGGGACCTCCGGGCCGGCTACCACGATGCCCTCCAACGCACGGATCCGGAACAGGGCAGGACTCAGGAGCGTCACATCCGTGTTGTCCGGGCCCAGTCCGTGATCCAGACGTCGGGAGAGCGCGTCTGGTTTACCCATAGAGCGCCCAGGCTTGTGGTGAAGCTCGAAATCGAACCGGGACAGATACAGGGACCACCGTGCCTGTCGCCGGTTGAGATCTTGCGACTTCCGGAAATACTCCAGGTTCTTGTGGTTGGTCCAGATCTCGATCGGATGCTGTGCGCCTTCGAGGAAGTGCCGCCATTCCTCAAGGGCTTGGATGATCGCGAGCATCTGTTTGTCGTGGATCTCGTAGTTGCGTTGGACCAAACTCAAACTTTTGGAGTAGAATGCGACCGGATGCCACTTGCCGTCGTTGCCCTGTTGAGACAGGACAGCGCCAGTAGCGTAGTCTGAGCTATCCGCCTCCAGCCGTATGGCTTGGACTCATCCGGTAAGACAAGGACCGGCTCCCGGGTGACCGCGTCCTTGATGGCTTGGAATACGGTCACCTCGAGTTCGGTCCAAACCCAAGGGGCACGCTTCCCGGTGAGGTCGAACAGTGGCCGGGCGGCATCCGAGAACGCTTTGATGAACCGCCGGTAGAAGTTCGTGAAGCCGAGGAACTGCTGCACGTCCTTCTTGCACTCCGGCGTCGGCCAGTTAGTGACGCCGGCGACCTTGACCGGGTCCATCTCCACGTGATTGTGAGAGACAATAACCCCCAGGTACTTAATCGACGTCTTTTCGAACTCGCACTTCTCCGGGCATAGGAAAAGCTTGTGCTCCCGGAGTCGGCGGAGAACTTCCCAGACGATCTCCCGGTGCCGGGTAATGTCCGAGTGTGCGATGAGGATGTCGTCGAGGTATACCATGACGTCTCCGGACAGGATGAGGTCTTGGAAGATGTCGTTCATCATTGTCTGGAAGGTCGCAGGGGAATTGGTCAAGCCGAAGTACATCACCAAGGGTTCGAAAAGGCCCCGGTTCGTCCGGAAAGCGGCCTTCCACTCGTCGCCTTCCCGGATGCGGACGTTATTAAAGCCCCACCGGACATCGAGTTTCGTGAAGAACCAGGCTCCTTTCAAACGGTTGATGAGGTCGTTGATCAGAGGGATCGGGTACCGGTTCTTCACGGTCATCGCATTGAGCGCCCGGTAATCCTGTACGAACCGGAGCGCACCGTCTTTCTTTTTGACGAAGAAGACAGGCGAGGCCATCGGTGACTTCGACGGCTGGATCTGGCCAGTCGCCAACCCCTCCTCGATGAATGCGTCGAGCTCGCATTGCTCGAGAGGTGAGATCGGGTAGACCTTACAGTTGGCCAGTTTGGCATCCGGGACGAGTTCGATGGCATGGTCCCATGACCGACGGTCCGGTAGTGAATCGAAGGCCTCTCGGTTGAAGACATCCTCGAAATCACGCACCCACCCCGGAAGTTCATCCTTACCGGGTGCGGAGTTCTTGGCAAAGGCTTCGGCCAGCCGCTGCGAGACAGTGCTGGTGGCCCAGATGTCTTCTGGAGGGGAGAACTGGGTGTAAAAGACCTGGTCTCCATCCTCGAGAGGGTCATCTTCGTCGTCCGAGTCGTCTAGCAGGAGTTCGGGTAGATCCTCCCCGAACTCGTCGTCCTCGTCCTCGCCGAGCCGGTCGTCCGTGTCGATAGTGCAAATAGTCGGGACTGGTCCAGCTCGGAGTTGCCGGATGATGCAGGCGATAGTCTTCGCTTGCTTACGCTCGGCTCTGGCCTCATCGACGCAGGTCGTGCAACCGGACAGGCATCGGCTCATCTTGACCTCCCGGGTATCCCAGTTGATCTCGGGGTTATGCTTCCGGAGCCAGGAATACCCGAGGATAAGCTTTTGCTTACCGAGCCCAGTTACAGCGAGTTGGACTCGTTCGCTATGACCCTTGTAACGGAGGACCAGAGTCACGACATCTCGGATGAAGCCAGCCTCGTTGGGGGAGCCGTCTACATTGAACACCGGGATGGGTTGCGAGAGCCGGCGGACTGGGATCCTGCTCGCCTTAACATACTCGGAGTCAATGAAGTCGGAGGTCGCTCCGCAGTTGACAAGCCCATCGAGCGAGAGCTTCACGGCGTTGTCGGTCGACTCAATCTCCAACAGAAGGTGGAGGGAGTTAGCACCAGACATCGCGGCGACCGTATAGCGCTTAGGAAGTTTGCGCTCCCAAGCAGACTTATGGGGCGGGTGGGTAGCGTGCGGGTGACCGGTCTAGCCGGTGGGGGAGCCGAAGCGGCCGGTTGGTCGTCTGGGTTGGGGGGTGCGTCTATTGTTTCGGTCGATGCAAGAGGTATATTGTCTGACTCATTACATAAAATGTCGAAACGATTAGGGGACGCGATCGAGGGCGCACTGCTCACTCGCCGCGGAGGGGAAAATCCTCTAGGGCAGGGTCGTCAGTGAGGGCCTCGTCATGGCCAGGCGGGCCACAAGTTCCTCCAACATCTCTCCTCCGAGCTGGCGGATCACCTCGTCAAGCACGTCGGTCGTCCGGATGTCGGCCGGTGCCGGGCAATCCCAGGCGAAGTGATTGGCATCTCCGCAATGGAAGCAGCCACGGCGCGGCACATGGCGTGCGCGGGTGCGGTCTACGTCCATGGGGACCGGAGCCGGGAGGGGCAGGGCAGCGACCCTCAGTGCGGGTGCGGCAACGGTGCCTGGTGTGGACTGGTTGGTTCGGGGACAGGCCGGCAGAACCGGGTGGCATCTGGACGCCCCGGCGTTCCGAGCGCGGAGGTGCGACTCGTATTGCCGGTAGGCCCAGGCACCAGGCTGCGTAGTCCCTGAGGCCGGGCGGGTCACTAGAGCCAGTGATGGCAAGGTTGATCGCCAGGTCAAGGCCGGTCCGATACTTTGTGACCTTGACGAGTTCGTCTTCAAAGCCTGCGAGGTCGACCAAGTCCTCGAACTCGTCCGTGTACCGGAACACGTCCCGGATGCCCATATGGTAAGCGCGAGACTCGAGTTTGTGCAAGGCGTGGTCCTGCTTGTTCTCCTCGATGAAACGGAGTCGGAATTCCTTGACAAACATCTCCCAGGTCGGAAATGGAAATTCCGCTTTGGCCAACTGGCGCTCGGCCCAACGTTGCGCCGCGTCTTTGGCCATGAATGACATGGCGTACCGGACAACCTTTTCCTTGGAAAGTTCTCCGTTCTCTACGAAAGCCTCTGGGACGAGCCGGGCATACGACGGACGGCGTGGAGAAACGCCCAGCCCTGCGTCCAGTCGCCGTCAAGACGAACGGGGGGTTCGGCCGGAGGACTGATTTTGCGCCGACCCGCCGGTTTGGTGTACTGCGTGAATAGTCCTGGACCCGGTTCCGGAGCCGTTTCGGCAAGGGATAGGGCAGGCGAGATTGTGCGTTGCTGTTTTTCGAGTATTTTGGTGAGGCTGGCTAAGGTGGCCTCGATCCGGTCCAGCCAGGCATCGGCGGCTGCTGTGTCAGCGCCGGATATGGTAGAATCGAGGACAGGGGAGGAGGGGATAAAATTGGAAGTTGAGGTGGTGGGAGCACTGCCACTGGATCCGAACCTTCCAAGCCAAACTTCCCAATTTTGTCCAGTTAATCCCTAGAGAGAGTTTCTTCTGCTGTAAGGGCAACCTCTAGACCCGAGAATCTCAAGGGGCTAGCGAGGGAAATCCGAAGTAATGAATAAGAAGTAGCTAAATACAGGAAGATGCACACCTAGCGAGGGGAATCCGAAGAGAAGAAACTCTGAGGATTCCCACGCTAGGTTGTGGGTATAAGTGGCTACTGACTAGTAGCACATGACCGGAGTGATCGGCAGATGTCCCGGGCTTGATCGCAGACTTGATGCCATTACGTAAGCGACCTGTGGGGTTCCCTAGGTGGATTACATAACTTGGGCCAGTCGACCAGACACCGGGTGCCAGATGACCGGGACCGGGTGCCGGGTGACCGGGGCTGGACGGAGGTTCCCCTGACACAGTACACTCGTACTATATTCTGTACTTTGCTCTGTGACAAGCTGCTGCGCCTGTGCCGCTTGTACCGTGGTGCCGTTCCCATAACAGGGAATGCAAGGGCGAAAAGTGGAAATCTCGCAGAGAGCACTTTTCACTTTCCGCCTCAAACGTAAGCACCGGATCTGGTTATTTGATGGCGGCAAAGCGGCACCCATTTGATCTGCCACCACTGCCGAGTGTTGGATTACAAACCGGAACGAGCCGCCGGGCCGGGCAGCTGTTGAACCTTTCTCAATCCGTCTCTCTCGCTCTTCTATTTCTATTCGTGTACTCATGCAGTGTTTACTTGTAAGCTGTTTACTTATCCCATTAGGTAGTAAGATTGTTATTTTCCACATACCTTCATATGGAACGATAGCTATGCATTTCTCAGTTGTATTTAAACCGTAGTACTACACTGAATTAAATCAGTTCTTCTGCGAACATCCCTCTCTTAAGTCACATCTTCAATACCGAGAGGACTAAGGCAAATCGTAACATACAAAGCAACGCCTTTCCTTCCTTCTTCCCTCATCTCGCCACCGATGAACCTTTCGCATTACGACATGCACAAGCTCCAACCACCAAGTGTCAATACCACAATCTTCCGCTGCCCAAAGTGCGGTTGTCATCGCCGAATCCAGCTCAGGAGGGCCACCAGGGCACATAAAGGGCAAGACTACCCAAAGGCGCGCGATATGACACCCGCTGAGGACAATTTTCAGTCTAACAACTCCCTGTAGTGCTATAACCCGAACCACGAAGATTTTATCCTAGCATTTTGGTTTTGGTTTCCACTTCACGCCCCACCACGCCAACAATACTGCTCGCCCCACTCTCGCTTTCAATGACCTTCCTCTTGTGCTACACCAGTCTGAAATTCCAAACAAATACATGCTCCCCACCCTCAATGCAAAGCCTGAATGCTCATACGTCTCACACCACGTCAGCCGGCAAATGTGCCAAATTCATTGTGAAATGGCTGGGAAGCTGCCCAAACTCCATTGCATTCCCACCTCCTCTCCCTGACTTCTCAGCTCAGGATCTCTGTGTTCTGCAGGCCATCAAATACTACCCGGATTCTACACCCCACGCTGCAGAGCCCATCAAGCAACAAATGACCTTACGTTAACAGAAACTCATTGCCTCTCTGCCTCTGTTCCCTCTTCTTCCCCTTCCCCTTCCCCTCACTGGCGCGCATACGCGACAACCAACACATTCTAGCTCAAACTGCCGACCGCTCTTTCCCCCTTGTCTACTGGCCTGTGGACCAACAACCTGCCGTTGTCAGCGGAATCCGGAGTCTTCGACATCTATTCGATGTATCTACACCGCCATCGGGCCGACATGTGGCCAGCAGGTGTCCGAGACATGCTGACAACATATCCGGTGCAGCTGGCGACCAGCGCTTTACGGCTGGCTGCCAGCCTACGTCGCAAATGGGGCCAGGGTGCAGCCAGTTCGCCTGGCCTCCAGCTGTGTTTAGTATCTGCCCCACATCTGGCCCATCACCTGGCCGAAGTGCGAAGCAAAATTTCACAAACCATAGCACACTTCATAAAAACAAGGGCTCGCCACAGAGATACCAAGAAACATAGATATATTCCACACATACTACAAAGTCTTCGTACATTTGGGCAGAGTCCCCGTGGTCACAGGATAGCGAAGAACAGCTGTATCAAGAAAATGCATTAACCAAAAAATACAGCGTGCTGGGCAGAGTACTCACAAATGCCCCTGAGAACACTAACAGAAGTCACAAACGGGCGAAACCCAATATACCGCAGATTGTCGAGTCCGAAACTCCAGAGCAGAAGACGAGCTTGACTTGAAATTTAAGGCAAGCTTGATGAAAAATATATATCAAGTGACTTGAGGAGCCTGAGGAGCTTGAGGACTTGAGGGTCCGGACTTCAGTTCCTTGAGAGATTAAAAGCTATTGAGGGCCTTGAGGGCTTGAGAAGCGTGGAAGTGTTTGAGGGTTTGGCTTGAGGATCCGGATTTGAGGAGTGCCATTAGGATTAGGTATCGAGAGTAAAATGGAATGGAAGAGCCTTCAGTGGGGCAGCCCCGAGGAGGGATCTGAGGAGAAAGAGAGCGGGCATGATGGTGGGGGAAAGAGAAAGACAACATCGGCTGATTTGTTATTGACATGATCATGCATGTGATGTCGCGCGCAACAATCAAAATCTGATGTCTGCTCTGATCCTTGCTTTCGGACTTGTAGTACCTAGACTGTAACTGAGGCTCAGCGCCGGCCTATGTGACTTGAGGCTTTCGGAGGTCATTGAACATGTGCTTAGCAAGAAAAAGTACGATGAGGTGCAAACAAAAAAAGAAAGAAAGAAAAACATTGATGCCTTATAATTATTTATGGACTCCTAGAGGCCGCCGCACTGCCCAAACTTGTCCCTAACTTCTCATAAAGGTTCGGAATCATTCCTCAATTCTCTGGGGTAGTGTCTACTCTGAATTTTCCAGTACTAGTATTCCTTCCAGCTGTTGAAGAAATCCGGTAGCCATGTGTGTGGTCAGCTGTGGTCAGCTGTATGATACCTGGTTACAAGGTGAGCCCTGGCGCCGAAGCCAGGTGAGTGACAGCTGGCACCAGCTTTGCCTACAGCTTCCCACTGGCTGACCCAACCAGGTAGCAGCGACATTCTGGCTCTTTGGCGGTGTAGTGTTGCTGATAATATTATTTTGTTCTGTTTTTTTTTTGTCCGGAATATACATCTCAGAAAGATATTAAGAGTTCGTTTACACCTACCGATTCTGACTTAACAAATGAATGAGACGTCGGCAACATCGGCAAGTATCCTAACTGGCCGATATGCCACCATCAAATTGCCAAATTGGGTGCTTACGTTTGAGGCGGAATGTAAACATCTCTCTCCGCGCAATGGTGGCGATGCAGCACGCATCAACAAACAATAGCAAACCTGTTCCACCGCCACACCATTCTTTTTCTCTGTCACCACAACTTCAAACCGCAATCGTGAAAGCAAAGGCTCATTCTCGTTGAAAGACCAGAATTAACCAAAGGCCCGCGGTTAATTCTATCACTGCGTTCCGGCCCCCACTGGACAGACCTCTGTCCCCCCTCGTCCAGCTGTGGCTATATCTGCCTACCCCCTGCCAAACTCTGTCTATGGGGTAGACAGAGGGTTGTGGATGCATGTCTGTCCCCACTCATCCAGCTGTGGCTATATGTGTATATGTCACGTGGACACAGTCCGGCTACCGGAGTCTACAAGCTTTAGGACCCTTGCCTCCAGCACGGCTTACTCACTGTGCTCGCAGCCATCCCTCCGGCAGGTCCACAGCTTGTTGGGGCTCTGCCCCAAACCCCCGCTAAATCCTTGTTTCGCTGCAGACACGGCGGATACAGAGTCCGGGGGTTTGCCCGACGCCCGCACACGGCAGATTCCGAGCCATGGGAATCGGCAGGGCATGGGACCAAACCATGTGAATTTTCATGTGACTTTTATGGCTGTGTACATTGTGTTTTCAAGTATAGGATGTCTGTCTACGCATTCACTCGACTGTTGTGATTATTTTGCTCAATGTAGGTCTACCTCTGGCTACATTGGTCTTTACGTTGGTTCACCCTCTGTCCATGTCAGTTGACTCACGTAGACAGATACAACGAACGTAGACGTACCATGTTTACGTGGTGTAGCCATATGCATCAGCAAATCCTGATTGAACTACAGAGTGCTACATAGTACATAGCATGTATAGTGTCTGTAGTGAAGGGTATTTACTCTGTAGTACTCCATAGTGCTGCAGGGCTACTATGTAGTACTATAGAGTGCTCTGTGTGGGGCCTTCCCAGCTTAGAAAAATTCATTTCATGCTCCATTCAACTTTATGATACTCTTTGTTCTGATTCTTAGCACATTCAGTAAAGACACTTGAGTTCATAGTTTTTTTTTGTGACTATTACATTAGACTAATTAAATTATAATTAAATGCGTGCTACTGGCCGGAATCGAACCCTCGACCTCGCGAGAACAGACAAAATACTACTGCAGACAAAATACCCAGTAGACTAAAGTAACCATACAAGGTTAGAAAAAGTTATGCAATATATGAGGGCTGTCTGATTCTTCTGGCTTATAACACCTTTCTCATCCTTGCTCACCTCAAATATATACATTCTGCTGGTGTGTGAGTCTTTAAATATTAATGATAGGCACAAACCATGAATCTGGTGAACGTGGTCCAAAAAAAGTGGTAGTCGGGTACCAATCTAAAAATAGACTGAAAAACAAAAGTTGTAGAGCTCGATGAGAGCTACAAGAGTTGTCTGAGGTCATTTTTCAAGAAACAGCTTCGTTAAGCCATAAATCGCAAAATACTTTCCCAGAGCCGGCGGTTTGGAATTTTTGAACCCCATGGGCTGGACCTGAATGTGGTGGGAGAACATCTGAAATGCGCAATGTCACTAGTATTACTGCCAGGAACATGCCAGATCCTCGCTGTGAACCATATTTTTGAGCAGAAAATATAGAACACTATATAGTCCCAACAAAGTACTATGTAATACTACAGAGCACTACATAGCCATAACTGAATACTACAGAGCACTACAGAGCACTACAGGCACTACAGGCACTACACAAGTAGTGGTCTGACTACAAAATACTACAGAATACTATGGCCACTACAGAAAAAATCAGGATTTGCTGATGTGCATACGTAGCCACATATAGCCAGACTGCCTTGTCTAGGGCTCTGCCTATGCATATAGCCAGACCCTCTGTCCATTGGGGGCTGGAATGCAGTGTATGCCTCAGGGTCTGTGTGCTCCAGCTACCGAAACACTGCGTCTTTAAGTCAGTGGACGCAGTCAATTCTTGGCTTCAAACATCTTCCATGATCATGACTGTTGTCCCAGATTAATCCTCCTAGCTTCCCAGAGGGTCCTAGGGTATACACTACGTCTAACTTGGCATCTGTGTGTGCTATCTTTGACTTCTGGATGAGCTGCCTCTAGTCTCTTATAAACAGACACTACAACAATTTTTGAGCTCGTACCTCGCTTTGTTGCAGTCTGTCAACTACCCGTGATCCGCGATCGGAGGTCAAGGCTATTATTATCAGCGACTGGTATGCACCTAGCGGACCTTGTGAGACAGATGGATTGGTGGATAAAATATACGGCGCATGAAGAAGTACGGATCCTATGAGTGAATGGATAATTTTTCCGCGAATTTACATGATGGTTTCCGGACCTGCCGAATTTTTCTTTTGGCACTTTCCCAAAATAGAAAAAACGGGGCAGTGGGCCATTGCCTTAAATCGCTGGTTTGGACTCGTTCTGGCCACCCAAATGTATCTCAAATTAGCAATGTACTATGAGCCCACCATTATATACACCCAACATGTGAATCCAAGGTATTTCAGCGGTGTAAGCATTTGCCTTGAAGCCAATGCTGAAGGGTGAAATCGGAGTTTGGATTGAATGGGGCACTCTACAAAGCACAGACGGAATTTTTGCCCGAAAAGAGGGTACATATGGCTACATACGATGTATTGGAATATACTAATCAGCATAGTACGGCCTCTACACACCAATAACCCCTCCAAAAAAGTTCGTCTATACGCGCTAATGGAATTCGTGGGTTTTGACATGTACCCCACCGTGACCAGAAAGTCGAGCCGGTGAAAGCCCACCGCCGGGGGAGGAAACAATACTGCGTATTGCAAATGGACTTACAAAGTTCTAGGGGCTTAATTTCCATGGGTGGGTCACTATAGCAGCTGCCGTAGTGGACTACTGGAGATCAGATAGAGGTCTTTCGTGAGGTTCCAGGAGACGAGACAGAGAGGTTTTGATGTATGCGATGGCCATATGTCATTCCCGAAGATCAGGCGATGAGAACGAGCCCCAGATCTTGTGGATCGGTGAAGAATTGGTGGAGAAATCCGCAGGAGAAAGCGCAAAGGGGTGCTCGGAGATAAGAAATGATGTTCACACGCCCGCTGCCGCCATTATAATGACGCACTGCTTTTGATCGCCGCCATCATTTGCCTCCAAATTTGACGTACGGAGTCCTCATAGGTCACATACCGTGCCATAGGTCTCACATTCCGACTTGTTGCATTGCACTGCCTGGTATTATGCAAATGGCCCACTACCTAGAGTGGCCCACTAGGCAGTCGCTGATAATATATAATCAAAAAAATTGCGGATGTCGAGAGGGCTTTCAGGATGTGTCTTTCCACAATTTGAGAGGAGATTCAACTTCAGTGATCCAATCTGGGTCTCTTCTCCTGCGAAGTCTCAGCAATAAACGCCAAAAACAAAGATGCCGAGTTTTGATGGCTCGGCTGCTTACCGAGCAGCCTTTTCGTCCCAGCTCCAACATGGATAAGACCATCCATTCTGAGGAGACAGATGTCTTTAGAATACAATTTTAACTCATTTTGCATCTAAAATTATCATGGTGAGAGCGTTGGAAGTGTTGCAAAGCTTTGGGGTAAATTCAAACTCCGATGTTTATGTAATAACCGCGACCTCCAAGCACCTGTCACCGGCTAAACTACAGACTAAGCCGCCTCTGGTTGCTTGAACGTAGCGATACTCGCCCAAATCACAGCACGCAAATCGTCGGACACTGTATTTCTCGGACTCGATACCGGTTCCACTGTATGTCGAGGCTCGTGGTATGGAACATTGCCCCTGAGCTTATTCGCTGCGTCTGGGTGTCGGCTACATGTCATGCGTTGGTTGGAGTGTCGTGTCGTTCGTGTGTGTGAGTGCGCGCGTGTCTGAGCTTCACCAATTGTACTTCTGGGTGGCTCGGTGCGAAACCTGACTTCTGGTCCTGTGCTTTCGTTGCATCCGCTTTCGTCGCATCCTGGCCCATTGCTCCTACTTATTTATTTAAATTTGTGCGAGGACCGATATTCTACTAACTGCGCAGCGACTTATTCTCAACAGGGTAAGGGTATCGGTCTCGATGCAATCATTTTCTTGGAAAAACTTCGTAGAGGGAAATATATTCGTCCTCCTCCGTGTCGGCTGGCTGTCAATCACTCTCCTGCGAATCTAGGCTTTCTTGGACCACTTTCTTTGGTTGCAGGGTCTGGATTACTAATTAGGGTACTCTACGCGCAAGTGCTGTCGAGTTTTTCGGCGTCCACGTTGAAACCTATCTCCGATGATGAGCGCTCGCCGAATGTCGAGGGAAAATTTGCGTCGCCTCAGCTGTGGTCTTAGGCAGCCGAGCTCAAATTGGGACAGTATTCCATTCGGCTTTTTGAACTTATACCTCTCATTCACCTCATCCGTTCTAGCGACATAATCCTTTCTATCTGAACAACTTGGCTTCTCCGAGCTTTCTTCCGACCCTCAAACTCCGCGAAACATCTCAATATTAAAACATCCGTGGTAACAATCCCAATACCGTTCATTGAATGCCAAACGGGACAAACAGCATCTTACACACCTTCGTTTGATATGTCGGGTATGTGCGGACAACTCAATTTTTCCTTTCTCGCCGGAGGCTATCTGCAGTACTGTGGTCCTTCATTTAACGATGTTCTCAAAGGCTTTCTCTCTCCTCGTTACTGCGCTGGCTGTCTCTGCGTCGCCGGCCGCACCCCTTGAGGTACACATCTCTCCATTGCACACTACCAATATTGAACATTCGAGTACGACAGGCCCGCCGGGGATGCGCAAAGACCTACACTGTCGTGAGCAGAGACACTTGTGCGGCCATCGAGTCAAGAACTGGAGTCTCAGATTCTCAGCTCCATGCACCGAATCCGTCAATTAATAGTGGCTGCACGAGCACATCCCCTTCCACATGTCCATGTCAATTTTCGCTGAGATTTTTTCCCCACCAGATCTTCAAATCGGGCAGAGCCTCTGCGTCAGCGGTGGCGATGGATCTCTTCCCAGTGGCGGATACGGGCAGACATATACCATACTGTCGTCAGTGGGGACACCTGTGCAGTCATCTAATCGAAGACTGGGGCTCCCAATTCTCAGCTGCATGCACTGAATCCGTCGATTAATAGTGGCTGCACGAGTATGTTCCCATCTACAAGTCCTTGCCATTCAATTTTTGCCGATTTTTTTTTTCTTCTTTTAAAAACCGCTAGATCTTCAAATAGGCCAAGCCCTTTGCGTCGGTAGCGGCGGGTGGAAGCGATTTGAATCGGCTACTACAGGTTAGCCATCGTGAATGCCGTTTGGGCACGAGTGCGACTTTTCCCTCTTGTTCATGTCCCAGTCCATTGGAACCACGAATATTATCTTCAGAGCTACCATCGTTTAGAATTGTAACTTATCTGCCGCACACGGAAACGGAGACTACGTCCGGTTTCTCTTCGACCTACTGCGCCAGCCTTGAACTAGTATCGTTGCGTGTCTTGCAGTATCAAGTCAGCCGCTCTTTCCGAAAGCTAGTACGAAAATCAAAATCTGGGCTTTCGAGATGACCTGAGCCTAACATGTATGTTGGTGTAGTGGGGAAGAACCCTGGTGCATCGGGCCAGGAACTCATGTCGACGACGCGGAGACTTGATACGCCTCGAACGCGGAAGCGGCCATCTAAAACTGCTTCATTGTCAAGATTACGATGTTCAGAACTGTCATAATCAGTGGCATAAACTTGGGACGCACCGTCATCTGATCCCATCTTATTGGTGCAACATCCGTGGTGGGCTACTTCAAATCAGTCAGAAAGGACAATATAAGCGCTAGACTGACCAAATATGTGCTCAAATATATATTCATTGAGCTCCTCGTCGGTTTGAGCGTTGGGACCAGGATTGACCTCCTGTAAAATATGCTCTGCGATATGAGGCAGCTGCACAACTTGCCTCGCGGTTTGAATTCCTCCCCTCAGCGCGGCTAAATCTTGCTGAATATCCGGGGAGTCGACGGGTTGGAAATGGAGCTTTTGGATGTCCAAGACATCTTGCGGATGAGATCCAGTCAAGCGAACATAGCCTCTTGACGATGGATGTCCTTTGAGAGTAATTGCGCTAAACCCATTTATAAAGAAACCAGGATCTGAGTCCAACTCTCAGCAGATGTCAGCGCCGAGAAAGGAAGATTACCTGAAACGTAGCCCATATCCCACGCCGGCACCCTAGAAAGACCTTCAAATCATTCATATTCTTCACATGATTTCTAATTTCTCACCAGTACTGAAGCACATCAGGGTCGTCGAGATCATCGGCCGACTTCCAGACCAAAGCAGTGGGAAAACCGACTCCGAGAGTATATGGTGTCCCATCGTGCTTTGGAGCAGCAGCATCCCACGCGGCCAGGCATGGATCTGTGGCTGGGTCGGTTCCGAAAGTGCAATTGCTCGGGGGCGGGTTTTGTTTGAGGAGCCAAGTTATGGGGATTTCGTCATTATCTACATGCTTATGAACACGAAATTTGAAGAAGGAAACAGATAAGACCTCTCAAGTTACGGCCTACTCCAGGGAGATCAACAATGGTCTCGATCCCGAATGATTCGAGATCTGTTTTGTTTCCGATTCCGGAAAGCTTCGAAAAAATCAGTCTTCGTGTGGGTTCAATGAACGCATGGAGGTACCATCAGCTGCAGTCGAAGTCGAAGTGAGTCGAATGCGTCTGGGGAAGATATAAGTATCGTACCAATTGAGGACTTTGGAAAAGCCCAGCACTGATAATCACTTCGTGTCGAGCGTAATACTCTGTAAAGTCAAGTTCAACCTTCCCTGTGAACTGATCCGAGACAGGTAAGGAGGCATTTGAAGCAACTTGGAGTCCATAAGCCCGTGGAGCCTGCGAGTGACCATGTGGTTGACAGAGCAGAACTTTTGTGGCGAGTGTGCCGAGAGCAAAAGTAAGCTTCCGAGGATGATCGCGCTGTACTTGATGTAGGCGCTCTTTAACCGAAGATCTTTCATTCGTTGCATTAACCGTATTGCTCAAACTTGTCATGGTAAAGTTTGGTGGGCTAGCACGAGTATTGACATCGAGGACGTTCGGAGCACTGTCAGCGAGACCGATGGTGATATCATTTAGTTGTGAGTCTATAATTAAAGGGTTAATCTGAACATCAAACCCGGGGACGAAGGACGCTTACCTGAACCATTTGAAGGGATAACAGGACCGCCAATAGTACCCAGCCAACCATGAAAGCCGTGGTCAGGATTAGGTTCTGGTAGATAGAGGTTACGCTCTATGCGGACAAAGTAATCCCACATGTTGTTCAAGTTCCAAGAGGAATCGTTGAATGTTGACTCAAGACCGAAATTTGGTTTGAGACCGGCCACGCAATTTGTGAGGGCGTTATGAATCGCACATCCCCCAACAGCTTGGGCTCGGGGATACCTGTCAAAATAGGTTATCGTCAACTACTGGTCTGATGACGGGTGCATACGTACCAAGTATTGTTGTTTTGAAATTCAAGTCGGGCGGATAATCGTGGATAGTGTAGTTTAGCGCCACCACTAGATCTGGAGACGCAAACAGGACAGGAGTCAATATTATGATGCACAGCAGCGGAAGAACACACCGGATAACGCGAAATTAAAGTACGCTGGAATAGTGACGTCCAAGGTTTCCACATCCTGTCCCGCATCCACCACCAGAACTAAAGAGATGAGCAAAGAAAGGTGACCAGAGCGCTGTGGATATGGCAGCCGACATACCTGAATAGCCAGACTCAGCCAATCGAGCAGCGAGTGGTCCTCCGCCCGGGCCGGCGCCCACTACTATGAAGTTGAAAACACGCTGAGTGTCTGAGGAAACGTCTGTGCATGATGGAAGGCCATGGCCACCGAGTGCGTATTGAGCGATCAGATAGAACGCAGAGAGTGTGAAACAGTTTCGGAAACGACGCATTGGGACGAGGTACGAAGCGGACTCGCAGGGGAGAGCCTACCGTCAACACAGTGGGTGCTATTCATATAGATATAATGCCGGAGTCGGAACATGTGCACACGAAATCCGGGAGCATTAGAAGCCTTGTTGATGGCCGAAAAAAATAGGTGCCTCAGGCTAATCTATATAACATATCAAAAGTCTCACATAACCGAGTCACTAGTGCGCTTTTTCTGTACCCAACTGCTCGATTGCCGTTAATAAACTTCCCAGATGACAAATGCTTAGTCCGGGATTTCGTTGAAAGGTTTGGTATCTCCGCCGGCGTACACCGGGTTTACCATATCTGGGAGCACAATTTGCCACTTGAAGAAACATAAATCGAGGCACAGTAAGGTTTATTCGGTTATTTTCGTTCATTCATCAACTTCGCTCAGCGTCGGATGCGGTGTGTGGGTCCGTGTAGGCGGGGCACTCAAATGCAACCCGAGAACCCAACACATTCGGACTGGGATGTTCGTTTTCTGCGTGCATGAGTCAGGCTCCCTTTCATTCGGAACAACGGGCTGTGATAGGTGCTCGGGGACTATGAGACGCACAGGGGACAAATCTGGTGCTGCGGTACTCCAGCGCTCTGCCAAACTCGGCGACGGTTGATTTGTAGGGCCAAGAATCATACTTAAGAAGGTTTTCTCTGCGCTTCGCACCCATCCGTATTCGACTGAAGGAGCCCGAGGCGGCACCCCAGCGATCGCGGCCAGCATGAGGATAACTTGGAGCGAAAAAGACACGTTGGCGAAGTGGGCGGCGCGCGGGGTGATGCACATCCGCCGCGTAAATGTGACTAGTTTAGAACTGAGCGGATTCAAAGACGACCCAACAAGAGATGCAGGCGAACGGGCGATATGGAAGTTTTGAAGCCGGGGATTTGGTAGCTAAACGTTAAACGCTTGTCCTGCAGTTTTGACGTTTTTCTTCCCTGATTGTACCAGGTCGGATGTCAACAGCAACGCGTCGATATTTACCACAGGGTTTCAATTGTATACCCCTTTTTAATTTTGTGCAGTGAAAGAGTCTTCCCTACAGCTAACCGGCCGATCGAGGCCACTGTTTTTTCTTCTTGTCTTTTGAGTGTTATTTGCGTGTGTGGATTATAGACGCCAATGGTCTGGGCTCATCCAAATTAGGAAGTGGACAGGAAAAGAAACGAAAAATAGATTGTGGAAAGACAGAGGGGAGGGAGATCCGAACGGAGATGGGCGAAGGATGGAATCGTAGGTATACAGGACGATAAGTAAAAGGAAAATGTCCGGCTTGGATGAAGTCGCGGGACAACGGAAACCAAATACAAGTCGGAGGCTTCCAAGTCACAACGCACGGTGGAGAATGAGAGAGAAGACGGGAGGGGTGAAGGCTGAAGCTGAAGGCCCCGCCCGCCAGTGGCAACCATCCATCCCTCCCCGTCCCTGCGCATCGCTGCGTCGGTCGGCGTCCTCCGACCCAGCAACGTGGGGGACCAAGTACGACCTTGGCATGAGGCAGGGATACGCGCACCCGCTGGTAGAAGTCGCCGAGATCAACGGTGCGCACCGTGTGCATCTGCCGCTGAATCTACCCAAGAGGGGCAGGGTGGAGAGCACAGCATGCGTCCAAGGCGAGCAGGACCGAGGTAGAGCGGGTGAGTGAGGATCCATTATGGGTGGGCGAACGAGGTGCATCTCCCGCATCTTCATCTTCATGTTCATCTTCCGCGCAATGTACGAGGGCGACGCCGCTACCTTGTGGCATGGATATAGGTGCACTGGCGGATGTACCCGCGTGTCGAGAATGGTGCCGATAGTGGGGAATCGCGAAAGGCGGTAAACGATATCCAAGGGAAAATAGACGCCCGCGCAAGTATGCAACAAACGAGGTCTCGAAAGCGGGGGGATGGCAATCGGACACCTAAGGAAAGCAGGAAGGGAGAGTTAGAGTCCGGCGAGTGAGTAGAAGTGCAAATGACTTACCCCCGTTCCCGCGCATTAAAGATTCCAGGATCCAGCGCCGTCAACCGACACCTCCGCCACACTCCACCAATGCCCGCGCCTAGAACTCCAGCGGAAGTCGAGAATGACATTCAAGGTAAGATAGACGCCCGTCCACGGGAAATAGACACCTGTGCGAAAAATGGGGCGAGGAGCGAAAGCAATGGAGACGAGCGGGCTGGGCGGCGCGTGTCCGGCGAGAGCAGGTAGATGAGAATCTGGGACACTTGCGGGAGCGTGAGTGAGCGTGAGTGAGCGACCGAGTAGGAAGGAGCGCAAACATCAGCAAACCCTGATTTTGGCCGTAGTGGCTGTAGTTCGGCTGTAGTTGCTGTAGTTCCGGTACTTTTACGTAGTGCTCTGCAGTTGCCCTGTAGTACCGGGCCTCTACGTAGTTCCTGTAGTTGGAGAGGTACTATGTAGTCCTCTGTAGTATGGTCAATCTATGTAGTGAGCCTGTAGAAATTCTGGTTCTACATAGTTTGGGCTGCTACTTAATAGGACACACTTTCTATCACACACAAACAACGCGTCTCGTTTACTCTGCGTGGGAAAATAACGCATACGTGCTTTTGTGACTGGACGCGACAAAAGTTGGCACATTCTCCAGAGGGCAAAGAACTTTGTAACAACGCTCAATGTATTCTTTTCCGTGGGATGATATTTCACCTCTCAGACGCACATTTAGGCCAAATTCTAAGGGTGTAAAATTTCCAAACCACCGGCTCCGGGAAAGTATTTTGCGATTTGCAGCTTAACGAAGCCAATTCTTGCAAATTGACCTTAGACAAGTCTTGTAGCTCTCGTTGAGCTCTACAACTTTGGTTTTGACATCTATTTTTAGACCAATAACCATAAATGTTCATTTTCAGTTGTATTCACCCAATTCATGGTCTATTTCCCTCTTAATAATATTTTCTTCATGATACACAAGAAGGATGTGAATCTTTGCGGTGAGGTAGCAGTTGAAGAGCGTTGAAGCCTGGGCAACAGTGTGGACCCCATATCACGCTTGAGTTTCTATATGTATCTATGGTCACTTTGAGAGAGTGGTTATTTTGCTCACTTAAGTATTTTCTCTGTTCGCGCAGGTTAAAAGTTCAATTCCCGCCAGAAGCAGTTCAATTAATTTAATTTAATGTGTAAATAAAAGTAGTCAGTAAAAATATGTTATCACAGGTCTGTTCATTAGAAATTGTAACTAAAGTCAATAGAAACTTGAAGCAAAGAGTGCAACAACAATAAATTTTTCCGACGGACTGCTGGTAAACTACAGAGTTCTACAGAAGAACTACAGGCCAACTACAGAGACTACGTAAACTGGCCTGGACTACACAGAACTACACAGGTGGTACCTTAAACTACAGAGACTATACCAACTACGTAGAACTGCGTAGCACACCCAGGTTTTGCTGATGAAGAGCGTACCTCTCGTTCTCGTGCATCAAGATTCAGGAATCCAGTCCCCACCGACAGCCCCGCGCGCGCCGTCCGAGGTCCGTTGCCTGCTAGATCGCGGAATCCAGACCTGGTCATGGATCTCCCGGCGCCCCCACGCGCAGCTTGGCCTTGACATCAAGCCGGCGGTCCTTGGGACCTGAGAGCACGGCCAGCGAAGGCAGAGACGTGCACGTCTTGGTGGGAACACGCATCTCCTCCATCTTTCCCTGCAGCGCCCCATATGCACGGCCATTGACTATGAGACGACCCTGCCTCGGCACGAGCGCAGGGTGGTAGGTAGCTGTCCGTCCACTGGATGTGCGCGTACGTCGAGTAAAGTGCAGGACAGCGGGAACACAATCTCATTGGGCGGAGCGAGCATCAGCGTCACCCACCATCTCCACCTCTGCTTCTCCCACTGCGCTCATCCTCTCCCGCTGCGCCCCTCTCCGCGCTTTCTCTGCCACAGCTATCCAACAAATGCACACCTACGCCGATGAAAGCACTGCCTCGTGCTCTTTCTTTCCTCTTCTGCACCGCAGCCAGACAGCACGCCGTATCCGCGCGCTTGGATTTGGAGCTCCAGATCCACCCTCACGCTTCCCATACTTACACTTGGGCGAGCACGCCTTCTGCCTAGGCAGGGGTGGGGGCGCGACAGTCACAGCGGTACACCTCGACGTCCTCAGGTGGGATCAATACATTCTCCTCGGCAGGGAAGGGCGCATATTAGGGCATCCGGCAGGAGAGCATTGGTGGCGATCGGCGGGGACGAAGCCCACCGAGATCAGGGGAAAGAGACTTCGATCGAGAGGAAAAGACCCCCGCCGATGTGGAGGAGTAAACGAGTAGATACCCAGCACATATGCCTGCGAGCGGTGTCCCTGACTCCCGCGCCTCTTTCACCTTCATCTCCGTCCCAATCTTCCCCGGATCCGCGCGAGCAGCCGAGAATCCACGCGCGGACGGCACGAGCGGGCAAGGCGCACCACATCGCCAACGGAAACGACGCCCACCGACGCCCAACTAATTCATTAGCTCCACTTAAGTTGTTGTCGGTCCAGACCGAATCAAGACTTAAGATGTCGTAGGACTCAAGTCATGGTTAGTACACTGTAGAACCCTATATATACGCTGCATACCTACCTTACTCAGAACTTAAGTTGTCTCGGAACTTAAGCACTGCGTTCAGTGGGGTCGTCTGCACAAGCGATGTGCGACCCCCGTCTGCAGAGGTCTGCAGACTTGGGCGTCGGCACACCATGCCGACCCACCTGGACGTAAGTAGGCCATCTGTTTCCTCGTCTCAACGCCTATCTGGGGGCCCTGGGGCATGCGGAAGGCATCATTAATTGACAGGGCGATCTCGTTGCGGACACACAAATTAAAAGACACAGCATTTCTTTCTAAATTAGGAGAAAACTCCGAAAATGCACAGCGCAAAAACGAGTTGCAACATTGAGAAATAATGTGCCTTAGTTCTAGAAGAGCTAATACACACATTCTATTATTTTCTGAGGTATCCTGGGTGAAGTTGAGTGTGCGAAACACAGAGACAACGCGGAGCTGTGCCCAAATTTGGACAACATCACCACGTTCCAGGCTGTGTACGACACTGTACGTTACCGTTGTCAGGGAGCCTTCAGGGACGGTATGTGGTAAATGGAAAAGAGAAGGGAGTGGCGTACGACGGGTCTGACGACCTGTGCGGACGGGGGTCGGCACGCCTCTGCAGACATACGTCGGCAGGGCGTCGACCCGTGTCTGGCAGATTCTGCCGATCAGGCGTCGGCAGGCCGTGTTTCCCCGGGTCTGCACGGGTCAGCCCATGTCTCGCAGGCTGTGTAGACGGGGTCCCTGAACGCAGTAAAGTTGTGGAGAACTTAAGACTTGCAGGCAGACAACCAGAACTTGAGTTCGCCATTGCAGTTCAGTTGTAACAATTACTCAAGACTCCAGTCCCGGACTTAAGTCCCCCCTGAACTCAAGTTCTACATTCTTCACACGGGCTTGAGTTCCGTAGAAACTCGAGTTGTGCCTTGAGACTGAAGTCTCGGCACAAATCAAGTTCTAGGACGATTTGAGTTTGGTTCCACATGATAAAACAAATAAAAATCGTACCTCTATGTCTTCGGTTTAGCCGGACTTTTGACAACATACTAACTCGTGCTGAAATGGAAATAGGAGTCAGCTTGAGTGAACAGCGAAATTAAATTACAGCCGTTTGCGGAACTTAGGGCGCGGACGAATTTTTTCTGTTTTCAGCCATTTTGGGCAGAACAGCTGCCCCGACTTCAATTTTTGTCAGATTGCCTCGAGACATATCTCATTCTACTCGCACTGAAAATCCGCAGTCAATGGTCTCCTTGATCTTTTGTTTTGGTTTCCAAATAAAATTTTCACCCAAAAAGTCCTGATTTCAGGCAGGACAGCTGCGGCATCAGCATTTCACCCCCGATTGCTCTAAGTTTTTGATACGGTGGACTTCTATGTATTATCTAGTCAACAGAATACCGGGATAGTGAATGTGATGCCAAGTCCTTATACAAATTGCCGGCCAATTGAGAGCTCAAATCGGCCCAGTATTTCCTGACCGCTACATTATAACTAGATGTTATATTCACTATCCCGGTAGTCTATTGACTAGATAATACATAAGAGTCCACTGTATCAAAAATTTAGAGCAATCGGGGGTGAAATGCTGATGCTGCAGCTGTCCTGCCTGAAATCAGGACTTTTTGGGTGAAAATTTTATTTGGAAACCAAAACAAAAGATCAAGGAGACCATTGACTGCGGATTTTCAGTGCGAGTAGAATGAGATATATCCCGAGGCAATCTGACAAAAATTGAAGTCGGGGCAGCTGTTCTGCCCAAAATGGCTGAAAACAGAAAAAATTCGTCCGCGCCCTAAGTTCCGCAAACAGCTGTAAAATTTGAACTCACTGGATACTGAAAATGAACACAAGTGATCAAGCGCATACCGAACTGCCGGAAAGAATCAGTGGAGTCAGCCAGAATGAAAATGAAACTCACCCCAAGATCGAAATCAACCCAAGTACACACCGGGTACAGTCTTGAAAACACTGGGTTTAATCAGTAAGATGAAAATGAAAATGTGAATAGAAAATAAAAAGATTGATGACACGTAAACGGAGGTGGCATTCATAGAAACTGACGCGAATGAAAGATGCCCGTGGCCTCCCAGGCCAAATCAAGCCACAAATGACAATCCACATTGCCTTTCGTGGAAGGGTTTCCACAGGCACTGAAAGCACGTATGAAAAGAAGGATGAGCCATGTGCCTTTCCTTTCCATCCCCCTTGTTCTTCGCCCTCCCTTTCCCTCCCTCCTGCTTCCTGTTCATGCTCGCTGCCCCCTCCTCGCTGCCCCGTCCTGAGCCGAGGCGTGTTGCACCTATGTGAGGACGGGGATGCGGGACAGGAACGGCCCGGTGACGTCGCGCATATACGCCGTGCTGACGAACGCGCATTGGCACTGCACACCGCGGGCGAGTCCCCAGTTGGTAGCGTGCTCACGCTGCTCGTCGTTATATTAGCCACAGTGATATTTGGGTCTAACTCAAGTTTTGAATTCATTGCATTCAGCCACACATACAAATTAAGTGTTTCATAGAGCTTAAGACGTCGACGGGACTTAAATGGGGGGGAAACTTAAGTTACATATAGATGGAACTTAAGTTGCTCCATCGCTGAGGGGTGCATATGGCCGCGCAGGCGCACCTGCGGAAAACTTAAGTCCTATGAGAACTTAAGTCTTGGTTCGGTCTGGACCGCCTAGAACTTAAGTGAAGCTGCTTCTATTTCATCGACGCCCGCGGATGGAGAGGAGCACCGTGGATCGAGACGACGCCCACTCAGGGGTACATCCGGGGAGAGAGACGAGGATGCCCGCCCGTCGAGAGGAGCAAACGTCGCCTAGTGATTCGGGGACGAGCCAGTATGGCGCTGCGCGGGCAGGGTAGCGGAGGAGAAGAAGAGGGAGGGAGGAAGGGCGGGCAGTCCCTGGGCGAATGCGCATCTAGCCTCCACCTCCACCCCGTCGAGTTCCACCCCAGCTCCGCCTATCCTTCCCTCCCCATACGTCCTCCTATACCCGCCTCCCGCACCCGCACCCGCAACCAGCAGCCCCGCTCCATAAGCCCGCAGCGACCCTCCTCATATCCGCGAAGGAGAAGGAGGAGAGACAGGGCGGGATCCATGGGGGCGGGGCGCACGTAGACCCTTCCACCTCCCGCCCGGTCCCACACGTCCTCACGCACCCGCCTAGTCTATCTTTCCCATGCTTCGCCTCTGCGCGGTACATCCCCCGCCGTGCAATTAATCGACCTGTTCCTCGTCTGCATCCGCGTCCCTGGAAATGTCTTGCCTTTGCCGAACCGAGGTGTACGGCGGGGCGCAAGGAGATCGAAGCGAGGATCGTCATCTTCGTCTGCGTCCTTCGAAGTGGCTTGCCTTTGCTGAGTACGAGGAGAGGTAGGCGCGCGCAAGGGGACGACGAGGACAGTGAGGAGCAGGGAGCAAGGACAAGTCGACAGGGAACGACATGAAGAGGCAGCGCGCACGGATAAGCCGAAGCCGGGACACGGGGTCCTGCGTACTTGCATCGTCATCTGCTCGCAGCGAGATGCGCGCAATGGACGGCCCAGAGAGTACCAGCAACGTGCCCTTGCTTTACTTCATGCTTCGACAGCCCCTGGGCCAGAGATTCGTCATTGCGTGAGGCAGGAAGGCGACAGCGAAGAAATCGTACGCGACATGGTCGAGATCGTTCCTGGGGAGCGTCAGCGCCATATGGCGCATGTCGAGGGCAGTAGTGGAAGAACAACCCGCCGTGGTCGGCTATAGTCGCACCTCAGTGATGTAACTCACATAGGCGTGGTTCACATTTCACAATCGTAACAATCGCAACAAGACTGTGTGGCTGTGTCGATAGCCGGATCAAATCGGCCTCTTTGCTTTTGACTTTGCTTTTGACCTTTTCGTCTGTCTACGCAAGACCATTGGCTCATCCTGGACTCCTCAACTTAGCTTTCTAATGCTGCATCCCTCACAAAGATCTCCCTGGCTGACCCCCTCCGCTTGATTTCGGGCTGTCGACGCGTCGTGGCGCGCGTCATGAATATCTATCTATCTCGCACACTGTAAGCTGCGGCGCGTTCAACACATAGACCCTCACTGGATCTCAGACTGAGATATCCCATTGCTATATGCGTTCAACCACAACAACGAGATGTTCCGTTCTCCCCCCACCAGGCATCTTCTACCTTGTGAGCAGCGGAGACGCGCCTCCGTTGTGGTCATTTTTCCCTTTCGCGCCGCGCTGGTGCTCTGTCTGTCACATTTTTAATGCGTGTGATCTTTCATTGATTTCTGGACGACGATTCTAATTCTTCCGCCTTTTGCCTGTCGTTTTAGTGGGATTTTTGAATGATATTTGAATGTTGCTCTTGGCATCCTACAGGTGCGTGTATTCAATTCTCGAGGGTTTTAATTTCAATTCGTAGTCTCCTGCGCCGCCTAGCAGCGCACGTCAAAAGACATTTAATTTTTTCCCAGCAGACCAGGGAATAGCCAAGCATCATATTCCGGTGCGTGCCTCTCTCACTGGAATTATTGTGATTCTCACTCGTTCTTTATCGAAGTATCCCGCGTGTCTTTAAATCTGATTGTTTCCCTTACCGAGCCCGTGGAGTTTCCTTTGCCCCCGCCTAGTTGCGTGCGTTCGAGGTTCCACAACCTTATTGCGCAGCCTCTGATTTTTTTAAAACTTGGGCTGCCGCATCCTGCACTGTGTTCACGGAATATTCTGATCCTCTCGTGCGTACCCGTTCCGTGCTGGGCGCCGTCGACGCGGGGTGGATTTCGGACTCATATGGATATCGTGGCGCGGACGGGGTGGAATTCCCCTCCACGGTGTCCGTTTGTACCATCTCTGCCCTTTCCCTCTATGTCACCGTTCGCGCTACAACCTTGTATGTCTTGGCAAGTCTTGTCAATTTAATCCGCTGCAATTTAAACACGTTCTATCTCTTCCCTCCCCTCCGATGCAACTTCAATTCTCTGGCAATTCAAAACGCTTGTGACTTACGGCGGTGAGCTATTTTTGTTTTTTTCTGCCTCGTGGCTGATTCAGTTTGTGCGCTCACATAGCAGTCTAGGCGCCCGCACTGCTTTCACACAGCCCCTTCTGCTTCTCCGACAGACATGTCCTTTGCCCTCAATGGCACCCACATCGCAGAGGGAACGTTCAACAATGTCTCAGGCAACATGACCCAGGTCTTCAGCTCGCACATCGCATGCCCAGATCTCACACCAACGGTGCGACGGGCTGTGGATGGACAGAGGGGCGGTCCAGGTGTGTCTCAATGCCACACTTCTAGCAATACTGAATCTCCGCGGGGATTGCAGCGGTCACCGCCAACGAGTCGACGCCCGGTGTAAACCCTCTCGCAGCAGTTGCTGGGCGGAGCCATCGATATCTGCAGCCAGAAGTCTCGGAGGTCACCAATCATCCTGCTTCGCGCCCGTCGCCCGCCCGAGAAACACAGCCCGGTGGGGAATTCCGTTCTGTCAATACCCAACAACGTCAAGTTGGCATGATCCCCCCACCCGCCGTCGGACCGGAAAATATCTCGTTCAATAGTGTGGCTGGCAGTATGACACAGCTCAATGTCACCTCTCACGGGGAATCAGGTATGATGTCGCGCTCGCACTCCAATTATGGCTCTTCTGAGCGCTGTTCGCAGGTATCGCGATGCTATTACGCCACGTCGTCCCGGAAGCCTTGCACGATTCGGGCGAGAGATTCCCAGAGCCGGCTTGCCATCCGGGAACGCGAACCGCCGTGTTGGGGCAGCTCCGCTCCTGGTGCATGGAGCCGAGGCCCCAGAGAGCAATGCTGTGGCTTCACGGTGCGGCGGGAGCGGGGAAGTCGGCAATTGCTCAGATGTTCGCTGGGAACTGCCAGGCTATGGGGCGCCTCGGGGCATCGTTCTTCTTCAAGCGTGGCCATCCCAAGCGCGGCACTTGGAATGGTCTCGTCACGACCATTGCCTACCAGCTTTCGAGGGCCATCCCGGAGTTGTTATTGCCGCTTCAGCAGGCCGTGGACCTCGATCCACTACTTCTGGGCCGCGCGATGCCTCTTCAGTTCGAGCGCCTTTTTGCCCAGCTCTTCACACATCCTGGGGCTCATCAATTTGCTCCCGTCATTATCTTGGACGGTCTGGATGAATGCGCCGATCACAATGTCCAGCAACAAATCCTGCGGCTATTCATAGGAGCCATTCGGGACCATAGCCTGCCTATACGGCTTCTTATCTGCAGTCGTCCAGAACCGCACCTGCGGGAAATCATCGAAACGGCTGAAACGTCCACAATCTTTCAACAGCGTGTACTCACCGCCGATAAAGCAGCATTTGACGACATCAGGAAGCATCTTCGCGATGAGTTCACCAGGATTGGGTCTAATTTTCGGGCTAGAGGGATCGATCTTGGCGTTCATTGGCCTGGGCCTGATACACTGGAGCATCTGGTGAAGAAATCTTCTGGAATGTTCATTTACGCAGTCACTGTCATCCGCTTCATCGACGATGAATATTTCCATCCCCAGGACCGCCTAGAGCTCGTTTTGAGGCTCGATCCCCAAAGCACCGCTCCGCTCGACGACCTGTATTCTCAAATCATCTCGGTCGTCCCTTATGAACCTCAGACACTTCGTATTTTACACGCAGTGTGGCGATCAATAACCCGCGGTCCGCAGATGGATCCGGAGGAAATCAACATCCTTGTGGGATCCCGAACAGGGACTTCTCGCCTGATATTGCGTGGCCTCCATTCATTGGTCAAGGTCCCGCCCTTCCGGGATCAGATTTTGCAGAGACAAACATACATGGCGGCATTGCACACGTCCCTGTTGGATTACCTATGTGATCCGAGACGGTCAGGGAGATGGTGCATTTCAATACCGTGGCTCGAAACAGACTATCTACAATCTATGACCCGGTTGTTATGGTCACCACTCACTGACTCGTGCCGAAGTTTGTACTATATGCGACTGCCTATCCGGCCGAACTAGGTATCCGGCCACTTGGATACTATAAGCCTACGCAATATAAAATTCTTGGATCTAGCACCTGTATGATGTTAGACGACCTATGAGGGCACCGTATGTCAAATTTGGAGGCACGGCAAGCCGGCGATCAAAAGCTGTGGGAGGTTTCCGATCAGGATGTCAGCGTGTGAACATCATTTCTTATTCTGGAACCGCCATCGTACTGCCTTTCTGACTGTTTCTCAACCAAATCTTAACTGATTCAAGACCTTGGGGGCTCATTCTCATCCCCTGAATCTGAGGAATCGCGCATTTTGACTCACTAAATGACAAAGGCTTTGTATCAAGTGCAGGACCCTCAAGGAGAAATTTGATGTGCCCTGAGTTGTGCATTCTGGCCGCCAGTGTTGCGCACACCCGGTACTTGCTACGGACATAAGATTTGGTCAATGCTGTTGCACCCACTTGATGTTTCCTATGCCAAGTTAGCAGGCTTTTATTTCTCCTATTCCTCGTTCACGGCGTGATATGACCGAAATCCGCCAAATTTGTTGGTGCATACATATGGATTTTTTTGAGCTGGTTGTGAGTGTATGAGGGACATTCTTGGTGTTCAGATAAGTCCAAATACATCCCTATGCAATATATACACTTCAACCTGGGACGTCGAGACTTTTTGTCATCTGTAACACAAGCCATTCCGTCCACAACGCAATTTCACCCACCTTCTGTGTCAGAAAGGCATCTGGATACAGTCCTGATACTGCATAGATGTGAAGTTTCTCTGCACATAATAATACATTCATATCCATTATATAGTTTGGCATATCTTGGGATAAACAGCACCGCTCGCAATGAGTGAATTGGGCGGCTGGCCGGATAGCTAGTTTTTGCCATTTTGGGACATCCCCAGAAAAAGAATTCAGCCAGGCATGAAATCGTATTCTAAATTCCGGAGAAAAAATAGGTTCACTTATAGTATGTGGGACATCATTTGGGACCCCATAAACACGCATTCAAATGTCGCTATGTACGGGAATGAGGCCAAAGATGCTTAGGTGGCCGGATAGCCAGTCTCAGATAGTATAGGTATCGCATTAGTATTCGGGTGCTGCCTCCATGTCGCTGATCTCCCCCCAGGGACACGCTCCCCTGGCTGGAGACTTTCCTTCCAGATCACATACCCTCACATGGCGTAGTCCTTCTCCTGCGGAATGGGGCCCTCCAAGAAGCTATATTCGCACAAAAAATGCCATTCAGAGCGACATTCAAACCATCGTCTAAGGTGACCATCTCCAATTGAATCTAGTCAATCAGTTCATTCATGCGCTGTCTGGTTAATTAGGTAGAGCCACACTACCCATCAGATCTGATAAAAGTCTGGGACGATCATCAATTCATTTCCGCCCTCCCGACGGCTCTGCGGCTCGGCACAAATTGCGGGGCCACATCCCAGCAATTCGACGCAATGTACGCAGAGACATTCTCTGCACACCCTGAGCTTCTTTTTGTTCTGAAAACTCAAGTTGTCAGGCCCAGGACTTTGTCGACTGTCCTCCGGCTCCTCAACGCACAATTGTACGACGTTTTCAAACCGTGTCTGGCGTTCTCCGACTCCATAAGATTACCATTTCCCAACGGAGACTCACCCATCGATTTTTTAGCCGATCCTAAGAGAGCAGGACAGCTGTATTCCGATCCCCAAGACATATCAGAAACCCTGGTCCTTCTCTGGATTCAGCGCACCAAGGAAATAATCCTGGGTATGGGTCACTTGTGGTTGCATCCGTGAGCGGCACCACTTCACAGATGAGCCCACTTTGACCGTAATCCAGGAACTGGCTCGATTTACTCGATGGATGTCGACCGAAACAGACCATACTACACGAGTTGGCGAGCCTATTACTTCACAGATCTCTGTGGTCAAGGGCTGGTGGACTTCAACAGGCATGAATATGCCCACGTATCCATTCTCGATTTGGCCGAGATCAATCATGTACTGACGTGGCTTTGGGTACGGAATCCAACACATCAGTGCTAGAATTGATGCTGATGTCCCTTCGCAGACGTTCCCGGAGCCTCCCCTGCCGACCATCATGTTCTGGGAGCAGCACGTGGCGGATATACAGCGGTGCAGGGATCATTTATGTACGAGCTAACAAGGCAACCACGGTGCCTTCCGCAGATCACCCCGCTGCGCGATCCTGCCTGCCCCATAATATGCTCACATTCTCTGTCCGTGTCCCCATTTACTCTTACAATCCTTCCATCGTGTCCTTACCTCATACTGCCTCAGCCAAGCCGTATTTCACTATCTTTCTCTCAATCCAAGCCCAGGCTTATTCCGACGCGCCCGATCCATCCTCGATCCTCATCAATATTATTCTATCCGCCGCTCTCCTCCTTCATTTACCACTCATTTTTTGGGAAAAAATCACCGCGTCGCGTTCGGTCTTTCTCCCCCGACCCCATGCAATTTCGACGCTGCCGTTCGCTCCCAGTACAAACAACGATGGCAACAAAGCACATGCAACAGTCTCAAGGGCTTTATAGAAATTGTACGCGCTTGGTAAAAAATACCACCTCACAGCCATACACTTACGCTGCTCTGAACATCAAACCATGAACTGGCGCTCGTCCATCATTGAGGAAAGCTGGAAGACACTATCAATGGGTGCTGCGCGGAGTCGTTACTTATACCGCGGACATATTTACTGCGCGGGAACTGGAAGTGAGAGTGTGCCGTTCGCTATATGGTGTTCTTTTTTTTCGTTCTGCGTTTCGCACTTGGTTCTATTATTTTTGAATTTCAGTCATGGCAACACGGCCCATATCCTGAACACGATGGTGGGCTGAGTTTTCCGACTCGGGCTTTTCCTTATCAGCGCTCACTCGACTTATTCTCAAATTCCACGCCCACTCGATTTTTTTACGATCAACTCGGTTGAATCAACGGGTTGGATTTGATGATTTAATTCTTGCAACGTGGATCATCCTCTTCATCTGTACGTCCTACTTTCTTTCCTCCGCGACCCTGCGGAAAGCTTCCTCAACCGCATCCCTCAGCTAATCTATATCCTCTGCACGTATATGTGTATCGTCAGGATAGCTCATCATAACCAATCGTGTGCGATTCTGTGAGCAGTTAGTGTTGAGAAGCTGCCGGAGCTTAGCCGAGTTACACAAACATATGAATGTCGGCGTGGCCAATCTAGTCCTGCATGTATGTTTTTCTTTTGGCTGTCCGCGAGATGCCCGATTCTGTTCAAGGTCGAGCGCCAGCCAGATCTAGAACCTCAACGAATCGCCCAAACTGGAGCAGTACTTACTAGTGGAATTCACTCTCTACGACATGGCATCGGCATCGGTGTAGTGTTCAGTAGGCCTGAAACGCCAGCAATAAAATGGATTGTTGAGCTAATATCCGGTGTCACTGACATCAAAACTCACTCTGAAATTGAAATGCGCGACCTAACATGAATGGATGCACTTATCTCAACGTTTACCCCGGGAATAGCAACCAGCAATATGAGTAGTTCGGCGCAACCGAGCCTTATTAATATTCCGCGGAGAATGAACGCAGGCAGCACTGACCTGGTAGAATGAACACAATCGACTTTTATGCAGCTCGTAGAGCACTGAAACGCTTTGCCGCCACATGAACGGGAAAGGGATTGAGTCTCGGCCAGAAATGCGTATCAGGAAAATGGGTACCGGTGTGCGTACTCGAGGTGAGGGCGGGGTCGGAATTACACATCAGCTCGCCCCCAGTGGGAGTGCGCCATGGATTCAGTGATTCAATATAAGCCCTTGCACGACTCGCAGCAGTCTGTCTACAACCCTGCGTATCACTGGACAAAAAGATGAGATATTTTGTTTGGCGCAACTCGCCTGGATCCCACGTCTTTGATAGTCAGCACAGGTAGCGAGGGGAATCGCAGCGCGACATAGTAGAGATCGTTCCTGCGGAGCGTCAGGGGGGCGAGGTACGAGCGCAACGGGTGATCATGAGATCGAAGAGAACAGGTGATCATGAGGAACGCATAATATAGCATACCTTCGAGGCGGACTCGAACGAACCATGAAGCGCTACCGACTACCGGTACCTCGGGTGCAGACGCAAACGGTGGCTCCTCGCGCTGAATCCTCGCGGGCGAAGAAGAATGCGGGGTGCGGATATTTCTCGGTTTCTGCAAAGAAGTCAGCCTGAAAATCCTGGGATGGGGTGCTCAGAAGCTGAGAGATGTAGGAGATGTGGGGCTCCGGAGATGGAAGTCAGGGTGGACGACAACGGGCGGGGAGGCGGCATAGAGGGAGGGAAGATGAGATAGCTAGCGATCGAGGGGAGGAGTGGTAGAGTTAGTAATGATGAAGGGCGTGGGGAGAAGGCAGGGTGTAATGTAGGTGTACGGGCAAGGATGGACCACGAGCAGGCGAGATAGACAAGGGCATGGACGCGAACCTCGATCAGGCGACTGTTGAGTGAATGAAGGCGAGGATCGAGATCGGGAAGGCAGTGGACCGTGCGGGACGATGTGGGAGATGTGAGATAGGTGAGATGGATTGGAGACGGGGATGATTGGAACAGTGGAACCGACACCGGGGAGGGAGGACAGGACTGGAAAGGATAATGACAGAAAACGAATGAAAACCAGGTGGAGATCGTGATGGGGCGCTGGGTGGAAGAAGGAGGAGACGACGCGAACGAGAAGGAAGGGATTGGCCAGGGGGATCCGATGCAGACAAGGGCTTGCGGGGAGGATGGGCGGTGGGGAGTGTGTTTGACCTGGCGCAAGGCGGAAAGGGCGGAATGTAGATGCAATGGTGCTTTTGGTGCAACAGTGAGGCAAGGGTCGGGCGTAATGACGGGCGTCATCAAAAGGACGTGGGAAGCAAATCACGCTGCTAGCAGGAGCGTGAATGGGGAGGGTTGGAGAGAGATTGTATAAGCATTGAATATTGAATGGACGGTGGCCTTCGCACGATGATGGGAGCGCATGGGAACCGCTAGAGTTAGGAAGAAAAACGCGGGGCATCGAGGTGCGGTGACGACGCAGAACGGACGGAAGGAGATGCAGATGCGTGCGGCTGGAGATGGACGGGGCGGGTTACTGAATTCGACACGGGAGGAAGGGGTTAGTATGGCGTATGGGGTTACTGGAGAAAAAAAGAGAGGACGGGAATAGGAACGTACCAGCCTTGCTTTACTTCGTGCTTCGACAGCCCCTGCGCCGAGAGATTCGTCATTGCGTGAGGCAGGAGCGCGAAATAGCGAGATCATTCTTGTGGAGTGTCAGCGCCGCATGGCCATGTCGAGGGCGGGCGCATCACGGTCGTGGAAGAAGGGAAGAAGGAGATCCTGTGGCGGTGTCAATGGCCGGATCAATCCTTCTTTCGCTTCTCGCTCTTGGGTCTTATTCGATGCTGTAATAATACAAGATTGAAATGGGATGAAGAGCGTTTCCGGGGAAAACCCGAGGATGAAAATCCTGCCCGCACGCGAGAGTCGATGAATTTCAAAAAAAATCCACTACTAAGCGTAAGAAACTTTGTACAGACCACAGGGGGGAGATTGAAGTGAGTTTTCAAACCCTGGATCGAACGGAGGTCTTCTGCTAATACTCCGAGATAAGATAGTCAAGTATCCTTCGATTCACTGGTTTTCATTTGTTCTCCCCTCACTTTGGTCCTAATACTGATTTGAGGAACGTTTTAGGCAGTTCGATTTACAGCAGTGCTTAACTGGCCATGGCCATGGGCACCAAGTTGAACTATGGGAACAACTGCGTGACGGCGCTTGATGAGCGCCTGAGGTCCTCCAAACAAAACGACCTTGTTCGTCGACTTCTTGACATGTGGCTCTGCGGTGCCGCCCACCAGCCAGCGAGTCACGTTTCTATCTGATTCGGGGCGCGTCTAGAGGCAGAAGCCGCTCGAACTTTTGAGATGCCTGTTCACACGTTTGCTTTAAAACCAAGCATAAACCTGGCGCAGATTGTCCGATGCCCTCGCACGTGTGTGTATACAATGAACTATTTCTCACACGTTCTGGCCATCTAAAAAGAATTCCCATAAAATGATGACGACTGCCTTGCAGAGTCAGTCAGTCCCATGCTGAACAGATGAGGACTGACAGGGATAAGCGTACCTCATGGCTTCCGCAGAGTGTTTCCACGAATCTGGGGAAATATCAGGGAGGGTTAGGGCGGTTAGGATGATAATTACGTGCTGGAGAACCCTCAGTTTTCCTTCTCGCCGGGATATTCCACTAAAATGACATGCTCTCTGCGAGCATTCCCGGTGGGGCTGTCGCGGCCAATTGAGCCACGGAATCTAAATAATATCTAAAGAAATTCGTACATTTCGCCTTCCCCGGGGTATTGCGCGAAGGGGAGATCGGTCCTGCTAGCATTTCCAGTCCTGCCGCCGGGGTTGAGCCACATAATCTAAATAATATCTAAAGAAATTCGTACACTTCGCCTTCCCCGGGGTATTGCGCGAAGGGGAGATCGGTCCTGTGAGTGTTTCCAGGCCTGCCGCCGTGGTTGAGCCACATAATATCTAAAGAAATGCGTACACTTCGCCTTCCCCGGGGTATTGCGCGAAGGAGAGATCGGGCCTGCCGCCGACCGGGTATGCAGAAGCCATCAACGGCAAGTGGACCGCAATTTTGACGAATATCAACAGAGAGAAATAGGCCTTCATGTTGAGAGTGGGGAGAATGTCCTGGAGCTGAATGGATTCAGATGCGCTGTTAGCTTGTGCTGTAGACAATTTATACTCGCAGAACGCTTCTGTGATAAGCATGGTGGATCAAATGTACCATGCTGTCTCCTCTCCTTGCTCGACCAGATCACTTTTACAATGGAATTCTGCGGTGGGCAGACGACAGCCAAACCAACATTATGGCGTTCGAATGATTGGCGCTGAGTGTATCACGAGACAGCGGAGGCATAGCATCCGGGAGAAGCAACCCATCTGAAAATAGCTCCCCAACATTAGATGAACTGCCAGAGGTTGACGCGGCCTGGGAGGAGCTGTACGCATGTAAGAAGAATGCGCTGCCGCATTTACACATTCATAATGACTGCTCCCGCCGCTCCGAGTCAGATGCTGACTGCATCGCGCGTTCCGAAATCGGAAGTTGTCAAAATGATAAATGCTACATGGCCCGTTCTCCAGGAGAAGGGGAACTACGTGATTGCCTTGGAGGTTTTCCACCAGCTGCACTGTCTTGTTCGTCCCAAATTTGTTTCCCCCGTTTCCGAGTCTCCCCGATAACAAGATGCCATCAGGACATGCTTCGCCAAAATTTGCACCCAGGCTATAACTACACTGTAAGGTCGAAGGTACACCTGCGGCACTGCATTGGCGCGATCAAGCAGGCCCTCATGTGTTCAGCCGATATCAGTCCCATTGTGTGGCAGTGGTCGGCTAAATACGAGCAGGCAGAGCAGCGGGACGATATCCTCCACACTTGCCGCAACTTCGATAGGATCCAAGGCTGGGCGAAAGAGCATAGTATGGGACTTCTCCCTGATCTGACTGTCCACATCGCGGGATAATTGTCCATATTGTTCACTACAATCTTGGATATGTTGTAATGTTTGCTGTGGATGCGAATCGGTTGTTATAATCCGAGGATCATATGATTTTAGGTTGTATTCTTGTAAAGTTTAAATCAGCTAAAGGTGTTGTATTGCCCCATAAAGGGAGACTGTTTGCAATACTTGTTTCAGTAGCATGGCATTTGATATGGAACCTACGCCTTGACCGTGTACTGAGAAACCCGGATCTTGTGGTAACCCCAAATCATATTCATAACCACTGGTTGAAAATGGTTACTATGGCCCTAAATCGAGACCGTTTACTGAAAAGCAAGATAAAATTTGGAGCACTAGCGTTCAAGAAACAGCTGGTATTAAACACCTGGAGTGGCCTCTTGTTAGATGAAGACTCACTGCCGGATGACTGGACTAATGAAGAGGGGGTTTTAGTGGGTAGACAGCCCTTGACTGATAAAACTGGGATAGGATAATTTTTTTTTATGGGCTGGAGTCCCACACTGCGTTGAACAAAGTGCGTAACGGCATTTCCTCCTGGACAATTTTCCCGGCAAGACCTGGCTCAAAACCAGAAACACAAGCGGATGAGCTTGGAATGCTTCTGCAGACTGAGTTTCATTATCCCAAACGCTCCAAAAAAAGAAAGAAAAAAAAAAAAAAGATAAAGTGTCTGTCAGGAGAGACTATGTCAAACTGACAATTGTACTTGTGAAAACTCAAAAAAAATCAACGTATTCACACTTCTCCCCCGGCAGTGATCACCCAAGGACTGCGGTATGCAGATTCCTGATTAAGTAGATTATGGCACGGTCCCGGTTAGTAGTTCTAGGCCTGCAGAACGAGGGTTCCCTTTTTGACTTGCCAGATTGACTTGCGACAGCACCAATTCACTTGTTTTGACTTGCACGCGGATTTGGGTGCGCAAGTCAATTGCTCGACGCCAGAAGTCAAAATTGTGACTCGCAAGTCACAAATGTGACGGGCGCAAGTCAATTTGTCGGGCGATGACTTGGGCACATTCCCAACGTCCAGTGGCTCCAATTTTTGTTCTACCCCAGAAATCATGGCCTCCGAAGGCACCCATGGTTTTGTGCTGAAATTCCACGCACTTACCCCAAGATTCGGCCATTTGAGCGCAATGTCTGGCGTCATAAAGGTCAGTTTTTGGCTGGATCTTTGACTTTCCCCTATGGAACTAAAGTCAATTCCTCTGAAATTTTCTGGCAATTTTCAAGTTACATGCAGTTTGGAATAGAAGAGAAATCGGGGATTGATTGGAGATCAGCGGAAACACCAAATTCCTCTCCCGCCTGCATACACTTTTCTGATCAAGCCACACTTATATGTATGGAGTGTTCCACTACCTAAGGATACAATACCTTTTTCAGTGTATGTCTTCGTTGTAGGCTAATTCGTTCATATAAGTCAAGTCAGTTGCAAGTCAACAAGTCAACATCCACGTTAATTTCTCATACGGAACTGAACTTGCCAGACTTCGGGATATTTTGTGGGCGCATAATCCAGTGTTAAAATCTGATTCTGTTGTTCTATTTGTGGGATAGTCTCTTCGTTCAATTGCAACCTGAGTTACCGGCAGGGAGATGATCGACAGTTCCCGAAGCCAAAAAACACACTTGAAGCAATGCCGGGATGACCGTCACGTCCACGGTCTGCCGATGTCTGGCACAAACTCTTCGTCTTGCTCGATTATTCATGCTTGAACGATGCGACCGACACCTTGCGGAGGGAACCATCGTGGAGGGAGGAGGCCGGACTCCACGATGGAGTCGGGAGACGGAGAGCATTGTTTTGTTGGTGATAAGTATGGTGTTGCTGGTGATCCCTGCAGGTTTACTTCGATCGGCCAAGAGGCAATACACTAGACGTGCACCACCATTTGACCCGAGCTATATGGTTGGGATAGAGGACTAGAAATAGGGATCGACTTGTATATTTGTGGTGTAACTCTCGTACGTAGTGCAACGCTTCCGCAGATCTGATCTACATAGTATGGCATGAGGGAAAGTCAAACCAGTACACAGTATTCTGGAACGAGAAGCCACTTTGTGTCAGATGGGAGGGCTGGGGTCCATAAGTTGTAGCTGCTCTCATTCATCTGGCTTCATTAGTTTGATCTGAACTTGCTGCTTGTCGACGAGGACCACCATTTGATTCTCTCGACCAACTTTACCACGAAATTCTATCTCGGGGTTCCCATAAACCTGGCCAACCCCACAATTCAGGCGGCATCAAAGATCGGTCGGGTGTCCGATTAATTTGGGTCATTTCAGAGGTGAAACCCTCGGGAATTTGGAGGCTTTGGGGCCAAAATACAACTATTGGAATGACCGATTTTTCCGATGAGCGGGGGACGTAGAGGCATTGGTGGGCACCGTGGGCTGGTGTGCAAGGTTCGATCTTCGCGAGAGCTTAGAAAGTCCGCTCAGAAATTGATATTACCAGGAATCTATGATAGTATCGTGGGCAAGTGCGAATGAATCGGAGGAATGGACAGAACAGATAGATGGATGGATGGGCATTTTGTGTTCGATTTGTTGTTGTGTGCTGGCGTTGTACTCGGCGGGGAATAACTTGAGAGTACTCCACTAGGTACCGGGAGGATCTGGATTGGGACTGTGAGAATGGTTCCAAAACATGGGTTCAACCGCCGGGATGATCTGTGCAACTTGGGGCTTGGATCAGAGAAGCGCCATTGCGAGGGAGGAATTGATACCGATGATTGACAAAGAGCAAAATTGAAGTTGACAGACAGTGGGGCCACCACAAGCGCGAACGCGCGAAGCGTAGACATTCGACATGATCTGAAGAAGTAAGCGACTAATGGTGGATTAGTGGCCCAGACATTATCCAGGTCAACTGATATTTGGCAGGCTGGATCTCAACAGTCAACAGATCTCTGAGTCTAGTCGCACGAAGATTCTCGAACACTGTGAAAAGGAAGCCGCAATATGAATGGGCTAGATGACCAGATTTCATTTCTCTCTCGAGACATGTCTTTCTCCACAGATAATGCTCCACAATACCCCAACCGCAACTCGACAGGCTTGATTATACCATCTTTTGGTGCATGCGAGAATTCAGCGAATAGAAAATATCATACTTGCAACGTATTCTTAGGCAGTAAATGAGTTGGTACTATTGACACAACCACTACATCGGAACGAATTCCATAAAGTGCAAAACAAGATATCAAATGCCTGACGGCAGAGATGGAGGCAATATCGATGCTCCCTGCAACAAGGGGCCAAAAACCGATTTCTCGCGCACCCATTGCTCTGAACCTCCCTCAATCAGGTATGTCAGCCCAACCTCGATCGCTTTGGCAGTGTCCTGGGGCGTCCCCCACTCGACCCACGGTGTGATCACCACCAAATGCTGAACACAAATTGATTAGCCACCATCGCAGCGATATGCGGAAACTGCTCACTGCGCCCATATGTTTCGCCGCGACGCTGGGCGTGTGCAGGGCCATCGTACCACAGTGTACGCGATACGCCGTCAGAAACGCGTCGATGAGCGCAGACGCGGGCGCTATGGTGTCCGGCCGGAACAGAGTGAAGGTGTGCATCTCTGCGCAGAACTGGCCGATGTCGAGCGCGGCAACGCCCGGCTTGACGAGTTCCCAGTCGATGACGTGTACACGCTCGAGCGCTGGCCCCTCGATGTCGGCGGGACGGAGGGTGACCATGACGTTGCCGGTCCAGAAATCGCCCATGGTGAGGGTCTCGCGTGAGTGGTGAATTTCTGCCGTGCGCTCGGCGACGATCGCACGGAGGGCATCCAGGGTATTTTCGAGGACCGGTGTGGGCAGGCATGCGACGGCAGAGAGTTTTCCGTGGTCAAAGTAGATATGAGGCGCTCGTAGGTGATCCAAGCAGTAATTTTCTGGTGCAACGCGTAAGGTACGATAAATACAAGAATAATAAGACAATGACCTTGGCCTGTTTGTTCTGATCAAAATAATCCAGCAGGGAGGAGTTACTAGCGCCCCACAAATGCAGCCGGCCTAAGAATTGGCCCAACGCAAGGCCGATTTCGCGTGCGACGGCCGGGGATGGTGTCGCCGTCAGCATCAGCTGTTTCAAGTTGAGCGACTGGACGCCGCAATCCTCCATAATGATTACGTGCGCTTGCTCGTCGAAGTGGTACAGCTCGGGCACAGTTGCGAAGGGCCCACAGTCGAGCTCTTGCCTGATTTTTTCGAGTGCTTTCGCTTCGAAGGTCTAGGTGTCGAGTCAGTCGTCGCTTGGATAGGGTCGTCACTCCGCGGGACTGGCATTACTACTCCGGCGTCAACCTATGCGTAAGGCACAGGACGCTTGGGCTTCGAACCCCGAACTAATGCATATGTGCTGCACACACCTGTCTTTCCATTGCGGACAGGATTTCAGAGGCTGACAGCACGATGTCCGATCGCGCGTACTTCATTACCAGTGTCGAGCGACCCATGTGCGGCGTCAAGAGGTGTAGGCGGTAGGTAAAGTTGCTGTGCATGCCGCAGAGGAGAATCACGCTTGTGCTAGCGAATTGTGTGGGTACGAGATATGCTTGCGCTCCAGCGACGGTGGATAGGTCGTCAGTGGACATCGCGACTCGGGAAAGCCAGGGACAGCAACGAATTTAAAACGATTTTGGAGTCAGTTGGCGGTTCCGGAGAACTGTTGCTGGCATGTGAACGCGGACTGGGAGCGTGTCACATCGTGACGGATTCGGCATAAATGATGGCTGTTGATTCGGATCTCCGCAACATTTCCCTTCGCAGTTAACCCACGTATGGTATGGCAGTGACGGCACGTCCATTCATTCCCCTCAAGCTCCCGGAGGTGCAAAGCGCAACACGGCTGGCGGTACAGCATACGCGTTGACGCATAATGGTTGATTCCCGGGCAATTTGTTGTTTCACGCGTAGATAAGTTCTGGCGAACCTAAACGCACTCCATCTGGAGAGGGGACGCGAGGCAACCAGTGGCGGGGTAAAGAGGTTTAGCGAAAGAAAACATGCAGCACGGGCGCCGATTGTGGAGCGTCACCAGCAACGGATACGCATCGTATTGAACCCAAGTAAGCAACGAGTTTTGGGAGCTCAGGAGTCATTTTCCAGACCCCAAGCCCAAGCCCTCGACGCTGTGGAGGTCGTGTTTGCATAGATTTGTGTGTTGCGGGGGTCCATTCGCGTGGGGCAGCTTCAGTGACCGCTGTCGATTCATTGGCATGGACCTAGGATAATGGTGGTGGTTGAAGATCAAGGAACGATGTTGGTGTTGTTTGGCTTAGTTTGACCGAGCTGTCGGCAAGTCGTCGGCCTTATGAATCAGGGGCCGATAGATTCGAGTCCTGTCCTCCCTTTAACAAACGCCAGTTGACACCATGGCACGCAGAAGCGCCTGTACTGAAGGTTCAGCGGTTATTCAACAGGCTGAGTGATGCCCCGAGACTGCCTTTTTTCTCGCGTTCTTCTATGTTTTCTCTTTTTATTCTAAATGTTGCGAATAAATAATAGTTTTCGGCTTTCGGCAAACCGATCCACTGTCGTTCCGAGCTAGGTGTATTGACAGGCGATATAATTGGCGACTCCAGCACCTCCATCATAGATAATTGACATGGCAAGTATGTACATTATACATCTTGGCAATCAATGATGCACTGGAACACGTTGATGCCGCAGGCCTGAGGGAACTCGGCACAGCAGCTTTGGCACCACACGGTACATTCCTGGGGTAAACATTCTCAGTCCACCGCCGCATAAAAGATAAATTGAACAAACAGCGTGTGTTAAGGCTCCAACCGTTTCCGTTTGTAAACGTTTTCAAACGGTTTTAACCGTTTTTATTTCCATTTAGTTTGCCCGGGGTAGCAAACAGTTTATAAACCGTTTGTAAACGGTTTAAACAGTTGTCAAGAATCCGACAGCTTACCACGTCTTGGAGGTTATCCTCTGATGAAAAAAAATGTGCCAGCCAGGTTGATAGGCGTGTTCAAAGCACGGACCCGCCCACCAACACGCAGGACCTTCCAAATTAGTGCGCGGTTCGATGATGCTCAGCCTTCTCGGCAGATGAGGCACCAGCATTCCGCCCTTGTCTCGCCGTCACGCAGATCTTGGTGCACTTCGGGGTCAACGTATAACATCAATTTGTTGTATGCATGCTCAGAATGGTCAAATTACTTGATTTGACCCCTCCACCAGGTGCGAGTGAACTGCTCTGAAAAATACCATTTATAAACTGTTTAAAACGGTTTAAAACTGTTTACATTCCGTTTCCGTTTGTTTTGCCCGGGTCCACAAACGAAAACTAAATGGTTGGAGCCTTAGCGTGTGTGCGGCCATTAGACAGACCACAGTCCGTTATAACGACTCTGCTGGTTGCCAGACTCTGGCTGCCGGTGAGGAGGGCAAATGCGAGAAAGAGAGCGAAGCGCATGATGATCTCGGAGAGGATTGGGATTGATATTGGTGGGGCTTCTTCATTTGCAGCTGGGTTTAAATACTTCGCCATGTCCAGATCACTAATTGTCAAAGGCGACGGGCTTCCCTGCATCCTCTGATGGACGGCCGCTTGCGCGTGAGTCGCAAGATTCTTGCGTCTCCCAGTTTGACTTCGAAAACGGTATTCATGCATGTCGGAGTCCAGAACTGACGGTTGTATCTGGCAGATGCGCTGTGTCCAACAAATGCCGTGGAATGTAATCCGTGGAGTCACGACAAGCGACACCAAGGGCGCCGTCGCTACGCTGCGGCCGAGCGATGCCGAGCTCTAGTGTGTTCTCATGGTCTGAGTAGTGGAATTGCGTATTTACCCGTTTAAGTCGGGGTAGGGTCCTAAGCCAACGCCCACTTCTACGTTCTTCGCTTGCTCTGTTTCCGTCTTTTTTTCGGATTAGTTCAACTGAGGCAGATCTACGGCTTGATTCCTTTGGCTGGACTGCATGAAAGAGAAGCACTCTCAGCGCGCAATCTCCAGTCCACCGCGGAGAAATAATTGAAGTGCCGAGGAGCGGGGATGAATCAGCGCAAAACTGCAGACTCCCAGTGTGCGGTTCACTTGTGGTGTATGGCTGGATACTTGTTCCCCGAAGTGTATCGACACGAAATCCGACACGGAGATGAGCTGCAAGAGCTGGACGAGCACGTCCGGGGGAATCGTATGGAGCAGACCTAAGTGCGTCGCCCGTTCCGAATCAGAGTCAACCGTAGAGACAGATAAGTACCGAACTTGAAGGAAAGTCATAGAACAATCAAGTGCTGGGTTGGTTGGGAGGGCCGCCACCTGATAGTAAACTCAGGTTGATTTCACACTAATAAATGCCCTCGGATCCGGAGGTATTGGAACCCCAGGGCGATCGTGGGAGTCAGAACCTTATGCGGTTTGCTCAGGTACAGCCGATTTTTTGAGGGACCTTACTGGACAAAAACAGTCTTTTTTGCCGTTGTGAACACTTTTTTTCTTGACATCTTCAAAGAAACCTCAAGAAATCGGGAGATGATAGGTAAATTATTCGTTCTTGGAAGATATTGAAAGATCTTGGAAGATCTTGAGAAATCTTGCAAGATGCACATGATTCTGCTTGGCAAGCTCGATTTTTTTGTGTCGAGATCTTTGAAGATCTCAGATAAAACCTTTCATGGAAAATTGAGATGGCCTCCTTTAAATTTACGTGTTCTTACAAGATCTTGTGCTGGCGGAGGCGCATCAACCACACATCGGAGTTCTAGTGATGGTATCAATCTGCCTTCGACATTGGAGGAGGAGGGGGATATATTATACTGATGCGGTCTCACAATTGGAACAGCCAGTTTATTACGTATGGCATCGTAACTTATGCAGGCTAAAAGTTACCCATACATAGAACACATGTACTGCCGTTGGGGGACTCTGGACTCATCGGATGACCTTCAACCTGGAACTGGAGAGTCTGCCAACCGGCCTGAATAATCACCCTTGCATCCATCCCGTGCTGCAATTTTATCTATTAGTGAATTACTGATACACCGTGACAGACTAGCAGGTCCAGTAAATGAAGATCCTAGTGCCACCGCATACCACTGGTCGTTGTTCTGGTATCTCCCTGATATCCCTTTCCACCCGAACGTCCGCGGGGTGAGGGCCAATCAATGTGGATGTGATCGGGGTTGTTCTGGAATCCTACTTTGATGCGCCCGGAGGGGCCCGAAGTTCTAGACAGAGTTGCCAGATTTCTTCAAAGATCTTCATGAAAAAATGACGATAGTATATGGTGGAAAGTTCTTGAGATATCTCGAGAGATAACGAAAGATCTTGCAAGAACCTGAGTTTCAAAGATCTTTGAATATCTTCCAAGATCCCATGCAGTCCACCAGATGCAAAAAATCACATCTTTCAAGTTCTCGAAAGATCTTGCTAGATCTTAAGAGATCTCGGTAAAAGTTGGAAATCTTGAAAGATCTTCGAAGATCTCGCAAGATCTCATGAAAATCAACGAGCTCAAATGAAAAAAAATGCTTTTGTCCAGTAAGGACCTTCATATGATTTAGATAGCGCCAAAACCTACCCAGAAATAATGTTTGCGCCGTTCACGCCTCACCGACACCAAAACCAATGCACTGATCGCACTGCTGCCACTGCTCTTGATTCGCCTGAATTAGCTGATCTTCGAAACTGTGATATCATTGCTTCTTTTCTTTTCTTTGCTTCTAGATCCTGCATGCGTGCCCAACGGGCCTGCTGAAGCCTGAGCCTTCTTGAAGTTGGAGCCCAAGTTGGAGCCTTCAAAGCTGGAAGCCTAGAACCACTCCTGCCAGTGGCCGCATCAGCAAAACAGAACGCGTCTGGTTGATCTGGCATCAGACCAACCAAGCGCGCCATACCGCCAGAATTGAATCTGGCCCCATAATGACACGTCGAATGCTATAATCAATTCTGGCGCCATATGTCTCAGAACGTACTTCTGACTACAGTATCTGAGCCAGAATCAGTTCCATATTTCTCTCACAATTCATTCAGACCACAGTGCCGTTCTCAGACCGAAATCAAACACGGATGGGGCACAAAAATCATCGAATTCCATTAATGAGAACTACATATTGTGTACGGGGAGGGAATATATTGACAGTGAGAGGGGGATCAGAGGGAAGAAAGGGCAATGGACAACAGCATTCAAGCAGCGGTAGTACCTAATTGAAGTCCGAATGAAATGAACTCACCTTTAACTTGGAATTGCCCTCAATGAGATCGTCGCGGCGTCTCGAGGAGGACAGCCACAGCACATGTAAACATTCAGCTTGCTCAGTGGTTGATCACCGAAAACACAGGACCCAATTGCTTCAAGGAACAAGGTTATTAGGTTTAGCCAGCAAACTACACATCGATTAGGACAATTCTCATGATGATAAAGAATGATGCGCACCGGCGTAAAACGACAGCCGCAGTGAAGGGGCACACAGTCAGCAAGTGCATCCATACCGGCACGCTCCCTTTCACAGCAAGAGCAGGCTACACGGAAACCAAGACCAGAAAAACTTCGGTATGGACAATGCACTCACCTGAGTCGGCCCGCTCTGATATGGGAAGTAAAACGAAACAATGGAGTGCGGCAAATGATGGGAGACCTGCACGCAATGCCTAGACTTCACGTCAACGTATATTGTTGTCTAAAGGGTTGTGACACACCGGACATCGGCGCGCTATGTCCATTGCAGACAATGAGTTGTGAGCTAGATTGGGAAGGGCTGGTAACATGTATTGATGAGCGCTCAGGTGTAGCCTGCAAAAGAGAGGAAACTGAGAGGTCAGGGCCGTATCGCCAAGGTCAATCGGATAGCACACATCGTACATAAACATCTGAATGTCTTGGGCATGGTTTAGAGACCCTTGATGGTGAAGAGTGGCCAAAGACAAGCAGCATGGGGAGACCGACGGGCAGAGTGACGAGCGAGAGATGAGGGGAAAGGAAGAGAGACATTTATGTTTGTTGTGACGGGATCAAAACGAACCATCCTTCGCGATCACGTGGGTATTTTTGATCCGACGGACTTCATGTCAACAAGTATATTCCACCCGCCTCTGGCGCGGAGTGAGAGTCCCACATAATTCTGTTTCCTTGCCCTGCGGTGCCGCACCGCCGCTCGCTAACGCTCGCAGCGCGCGGCACCTTGGGTCGTGGGAACCAGCGGCAACATCTCGACAGCCGGCAGCGAGAACTCGACAAAGTCTCGTGATTTAAGCATGTGACTTATCAAAAAAGCTGTGCGTCCTCTTTTAAAGTATAGGAAATGGAAAGGCAGCGTTTTTACAATCGGTTCCAACAATATGTGCCTTTGGCTCCAGGGCCAACATGGCGGAATGTAGACACACCAGAGTATTGTAAAATGTGTCACACACTAAGCCCGCTCCTCATTACTCGGAATCGGCAAATTCAACTGACAGTCCGATTTCTTGCCGATTTCCATATACAATGCATATTACATACCACACAAATACCACATGCTCTGGTATGAATTCTGTGAACTTGCAGTGTAGCATTATTGTTATAAATAAACATCTGGCAGACGGGTACAAAATGGCTGTGGTTGCACAACTGGCCAAGTAAAGAATTCTGGCATATTATGGCTGGTGTGGGTCATCTGGCTGCCATACAGGCCATACTGATCAGACACACCCAGATGGTGCCATACGTGCCAGAGAAATTCTGTTTTGCTGATGCGTGCGGAGACTCGGATTCTTTTTGCTCCAGGCATGTTAACCGTCTGATTTTTGCCCGTAGTGATTGCGTAGTGATCTTCTGTACTTACCTTGCGAGTAGTTTTCCGCAGGAGGTTGTAAGTGCGTGTGTGGCCCTGTTTGCCATCAATGTCTTCATTCTGTAAGTAGTACTAAGTACATGTGTGGGCTGTGCCCGCGTCTTTCCTTTCACCTCGCGGCCACTCGCCTTCTCGAAGAAAATAGTTGCAAATCTTTTTCTTTGAAATTTTCGCAAGATAATACTCCGTCGCCGCCCTCCCCACCGCAAGAGCATACGCGCAGATCCATCGGACCGTACCTCTACTCGGAGTCTCCGCAGAGGACGGGGGCAAGTTTTTTGTGAAAGAATCACGTACCAGACGCAGGGTGCGGTTAGTCTCGTCCTGCTGCTGATATCTGGAGTTAATCAGTGTGTGTAATGTACAGGTTTGGTGATTCCATCCCCGGACTCGTTTGGATGATGTCGACTTGAGTCTCCATGTATGTAGGCGCTGAGCGGCACGGAGATATACATTGTGTGTGCTCCCTTCTTCTCTCTCCTGTATTTCCCATACCTTGCCCACCTTCCTGTCCCCACATTGCAGAGCCTTGGCCCCCTTTCCCCAAGTGGACTGAGTTCCTTACCGGCGGACACGCACGGCGAACGTTCTGGCTACTGCTGGTTGCTGGATGTCACCCGGAATTCCCTGACTGTGCTTCTGGATGTCGCGTCGTATCTGCGCGCCCGCCCCGGATCGCTCCTCCCATTTGTTCTCGGAGATCGGGAGAATAGCCTCTTCCCATTCCGAAGCCAGCGGGCAGTGTTTTACGTCTTCGTCCCTGATTGTACATGCGCTTGTCTCTAGACTCTCTGCGCATCCATCGGTATTTGCTTTTTGCGTCTCCGCCTCCCACCTGTTTTTGCTCATGTGCATGTGTTTGCACCAGCGTTTTCGTTGCGTTTGCGTTTGCGTCTTCCCTTGCTCATTCACCCGCAGCTCCCTGCCTCCTGTACTCCTCTAACTGATGTATATTCCAATACTATGACGTTTTCATTGCCAGTACCTTTAACAGCTCAGCCTCCTTGGAGCTTGCGCCTCGAACTCTCGAGGAGAGGAGGAGCGGTTTTCTCTGCTCCTGCGTCTACGGTGCGCATTCGCATGCGCGCAACAAGTGAGGGGCAGAATGAGCCTCTGGCCTTTGTGTCCTGGTTCGGGTACCGTGGCGGTACGACAAGAAAAATGGCGGTCGTCTGTGAGCGCGGAACACCTGCAGCAACTGACACGGGCGGACCTTTTACATGATAGATGCTCTGATGAGGGAAAGGATAACTTTGAGGAAACACAGGGTCTAACATGCCGTGTATAATATCACTATCACAGCTTCCCCGCTTCCGACGAACGTTTCTTGCATCCATGGAACCGTCAGCGATTCTTGTGCACGCCTTCCATCAGACAGCCAATCAGGTACTAAATGCCATTGACCCAACGCTGGAGCGCATCACGTGATGGTTTGTTGGCTGAGCGGCGCCATTAGGCACTGATTGCCTCGATTATTTCCTGTCTTTATGGATGCTTGGCTCAGCGGTTTGTGTTTGTACGGCTCCTTTGCTGACCTAATCAAGGTCAGTTGTTTTGCGGTTCAACTACCGCGCCGCCTTTTTTCTCCCTTTTTTTTATCTCTTTCTTTCGGCTTCGTTATTGATTATATGTCACGGCCGCGCAGTCTCACATAGTCTGTTTACACAGAGATTGAACATTCCGTGCACTTATTGGCTGATTACCAATGAATGTTTGACAGCAATGTTTCAATTGCAAGTCTCTTCACGATGTGACATGATCACATGGAGGTACCAGAGAGGTCTCAGGAGCGAATATGGTCCTCGCGAACAGTGGAACATGTATCGGCAGTTTTCCGCCGAGATTGATGGCCGTGATGGCAATTCGGTTGAATTAGACAAGCCCCATTCACACTAGTCCCATTCTGATATACTTTGCATATACTTAATGAAAAGGCCTCAGACAAAAAATCCCTTAATTTTTATCATAGGTTAATAGGAAGTGAGCTCAACATCCGTCCATCACGGACATCAAAATGTCACGTGATGCGCTCCAGCGTTGGGTCAATAGCGTTTTCTCAATCAGGTTATCCCAGTGAGTGGCCTTCTATACATAGAGGTCTCATTTGTTCTAGGCTTAGATTAAGGCCATGTCCATGTCAGACTCAGGAACGTGATGGTATCTTTCTGATCTTACGGCGTACGCTCTTTTCCAATGTCCCTCCTTCACACCATACCCTGGTCGACTCTTGCTCTCAGGTTCGTTAGCCAAGATCACTGGAGCATTGAAACATGGAATCCAAATTCAAGCATTGAAACAAGATTACAAGGCTCCGGAGTTCGTGAGAACAACCAAAGAACGACGGAACCTCTGAGCGAGCCTAGAATCGCCTCGAGGGATGGTCGGATTGGCTGAGGCGCATAGCCTGGCCAGGCGGGGTTATCATAAAATAAAGTTGCCGGGGTCAGGGATCGGACGATGCCGTACTCTACTCCCGGCGTTGGGCCCCACTTCCACTTTCACCGCGACGAGGACAGCAGCGACAGCGAGGACGGCGCCTTGAATCCGTCTCATCACGATGTACCGATCTCCTCCTCTCCGCGCCCGCGCGCCGCAAGCACCCCCGTTCTCCTGCTTTGCAATGGCAAGCCGCTCAAGTCCTCCCTCAAGTCCTCTTCCAGCGCACCGCACATGCGCACCCACCGCCTGCGCGCCCGGCCCGCATCCTCTCCAGTCTCTGGTTCTTCATCCCCTTCAACTAGCTCCCCCAAGTTGGTCCACTTCCCCGCCCCGGATGCTGGGCTGGAGAAAGTGACTGTGTTTAGACGCCGTGCACGCCCCACGAGTGTCTTCGTCCCCATGGCCGACCAAACAGAGACGGAGACAGAGACAGAGACCGACAGAAACCTGCCCCTGCGCTGGGATGGAGCCTTCGCCGCCGTGTTTCCGCGCAGTCCAACTCGGCTCGCGCCGCGCACCCTTGGAGCCGAGTGGGGTTACGCGCTATACACACCTGATGTGCCGCGTGCGTCCGACCCGGGCAGCATGATGCTGCTCGAGAAGATGTGGTTGACTGGCGTCGGTGCGGTATGTCTGCTTTATTCGACGTTTCCATTTTTCCTGTTGCCATATCGCGTTTTTCTTATACTTGAGCCTGAGCTGATCTTTTTTGTTTTGTTTTTTTTGTTTTCAGCACCCGCCATCGGGTCTCTCCCCATGGACGCCGCCGGATGCGACCCTCACAAGTACCCAAACGGATGCAGACGGCTCTCTCGCCCTCGTCGACACCCTCCTCGCGCGCAACGTTGCGTTCGAGAAACATGTCTCCATTCACTTCACCCTGGATGGCTGGTCCACCACGAGCGACGTGTATGCGCGCTACGTCGATGCCGCTGTGCACCCTCCACGCTCGCCGAGTGCAACAAAGCCCGGCCCAGGGTGGGACCGTTTCACATTCCGCATCCCGCTGGCAGACTACAGCAAGGACGCGGAGACGGGCGGGCTGTCTGCTCGTGAGCTTGTCCTCGCAGTGCACTTCGCCACACCGTATGTGCGTGCAGACGGCGTGGCACCGTACGTCTGGTGCGGTCAGTGATGCCTTCACCCCTGCCTTGCACCTTCACTGACACAATCCTCCAAGCAGCTGGACAAGGCTGGACCGGTGCAGGCGCAGGTGGCGCGGGGGAATGGTGGGATAACAACGGCGGGCGGAACTACTGCGTGGGTTTCCGCTGGGTGCATCGGGGTGAGACTCAATCTTATCTCGCTCGAAAGTGCCTGCGCTGACCCTTTTCTGTTTTGTTCGCGTTTTCGCAGACTCCCGCCTGCGCAGCAAAACTACCATCCCGGACATACGCGCGCCCATCCCCCATACCGCGGGCATAATGGCCGCTGCCCGTGCTCAGCGAGTGAGCGCGACTGCCGGTAGACAGGCACATCGAAGAAAAGGGTTAGCTCTCTGAGTCGCAAGCAGCATTCTGCAGCACTAATCTTGTGTAATCATACCTGCCTACCTACCTACCTCGCTTTCTCGATCCGCCAAGTCTAGATAAATTTGTTTCGGTTGATTCTAGGTTTGAGTTGTTCAAGGCAGGAAATTTTTTATTGCGTTGAATAATGTTCAAGGCAAGAAATTGTTTACTCTGCTGGCTCGACTTCCCCCATTGAACTTGGTCAGAAAATCGAAACAAACTAGACTGTGTGGGGTAATACTTCGACATATGTGATAGCTAAACAAACATAACGTGCATGAATTCCGGGAACTCCCCCGGCTCCCTCTCAGCTAAAGGAAAAATACAATACAGCAGGATGGACATAAATAAACACGTACAGCCGCATTTGCCTTCCCATCCCCCATCATCCTCACCCCCGCCTCCGAGTCATTCGCGGCTGTCGGGAATGTCCGTTTCCGCGGCACGCGAACCTACTCATCAGCCCGCTCATCTGCTCCATGACCTCCCTTGCGAGAAACACCGTCTCGTTCTCCTCATACACCCTGTGTCGGTCATCGACGCGCTGAATAATGTGCACATCCACAGGGCGGCGCACCCTGTTTTCCAGGTACCGGAAGATATGGATGAACTCGTGTCTGCAAAGCGGGGGTTAGAATTGATTAAATGAATAATATAACATCGTCAAGAGGACGCAGTACATACCTAAATACCTTGAGATCAACGCCGGCGGCTGCGAGATTTGGTGCGGACTCGAATGCGGAGGCGGGCGTGGGTAGTGACACTATGTGTAGAACAAAAATATATTCCCGAATATTTATTTAGTATGCATTGCGTGAACGGGGCTGAGGATAAAATACGGTCAAGTAAATACACACACCCCGCACGAGCCAAATTGCCCCGTCGATACACGCAATCGCGAATTGCCCGTCATCGGCGGACGATATTGTCTGGCCAGAGGAAAGATGACTAGGACGATAAATATGTGGGGGTGTGTGGTACGCGTAGGAGGGTGTCGTCATTGTGATGAGAAGACACTCTCTCTCGAGGAGGAAGTTCCGCTTAAGTACCGCCCTACTTGTACGAGGAAGTGACTAGACTAACGCCGGTTGTAGAATAGCCTGGACCTGCAGTGGCCGTCCAATCCGCAGTGGTCCAAATCCAACCAATGCGATAATTAGAGAAACAGGCTGGACCCGGCGGCTGCAGCCTAGGGTAGGCTAATGAAAGAATCTCATGAACGAACGAGGACCACCACCGCCCACGCTATGCGGCCGCGCCAATTCCAGGAGGAAACCTCAGGAACGAATTGGAAGACAAGAGGATCTCGGGTCTAGACCATGAATCATGATGGAATGCTGTGCATCGATTCTTGGAAATTTCTTTAGAACTTTTGTGGGAGAACTTGAAGGCCTGGACCGTGGACTGATGGAAGCAGCCGATAAGAGGTCTTCCCAGTCATCGTCTCCTAATTTCTTCCTGCATGGACCGACGTCGCGTTGAGCAGCAGCCCTCGCTCTCCATTATATAGTACAGCCCTGACGAGCAGCAAGATTCTAGTTTCCGCAGCATAAACATCGCCTTGAAGTTGTCATCACAGCCGGCTGCCAGTGTGCTATAGGAAGCCCAGGTTTGCGATCCTGACGTCAAGCGCGCGGGCCCTGTCCAGAGTAATGTTGTCAAAACTCGAAAAGTCGAGTCGTGACTTGCCAAGTCGACTTGATTGGACAGTCGACTCGACTGACTGGACTTCGCTTAGTGAAGTCACTTGGAGTGACTTCAAGTCGACTCGAGTCGGCCAAGTCGGGGGCAATATTTAATAAATTGGCTAAAACGACCACCGTGTCGAATAGGAATACTATACGAGTGCATATATCTTGAACTAAATGAAAGTTGACATAAAATAAATAAAATAACATTTATTTCGTGGCGATCCCAAGTCCCCATTCTGATTATGCAGGTCAGATGCATTTATAACCTATCATATAGCACAATATAATTTTTTGATATTTTTCTGGGTTTAATCGCTCTCAGAAACTGGATAGAAACGCTGAAGGAAAGGATTAAATTTCCCTGATCCGTGTTTGCCGCTCGGGTTCCTCCCTCCGCCTTCTCACGTTTCTCACACAGACGGTAAACTGCATCCCTACGCCTGGACTTGATTCGTTCTGAAGCATCGCCTCTTCATTCTATTCCAGTACCGTATTCTGGATACATTCCCGGCTCAAGAGGTTCAACGAATGGATGCGAATGGAACACGAATCGACCCGCCTCTGACGTGCCCTATTCTTGACAACGAACTGGACATGTTGGCACTCCAGTATAAAGAGTCTGTGAGGTTCGTCTTAGACCCAGTCGCCTTTGGTTGTGAATACTCATTTGAAAATTCTTTCCGATTTTCTATCCTTACTCCATGATGGATATTCGCCTTGTATTGTTCGGTTTTCGAAGTTACTAATTCAAATGGAAGGTACCTGTCCAAAAAATTACTGGTGATGGTACTAAATATATTCACTGTCTGGAGCTACACGTCCATCGTTTTGAACCTAATAATCATACAATGATCATCATAAACTAGGCCGAGACGGAGACGCAGAAGCAGCGGAGAAAAGGACACAGTAGTAACAAAGCCGCGCCATCAGGACTTATGTACGTCATCTGGGCAAGACATGTTCGCGTTCGGGAGCGGTTCTTGCACTGCAAATTCTCCCAAAGAGACCGCGTCCCGCGTCCGGTGCTTCTCGAGGAGAGGAACGGCTGGAAAAAATGCGGATTTAGGTGCAACACGAAATGGTGGAGTAACTCGAGTGCGCGCGCGTAGAATGACCCACACATCAATGCGGCTCTGCCGCAGCGTCAAAACCACTCGGGATGCGACCGTGTTCGTGGCGAAGAGAAGGCGCGCAGGATGTCGTCGAATTCGCCCCCCTTGCGCGTGGGGATGGGGATCGACATATCCACCTCGTCCACATCCATGGGAACGTCTGGAGAGCAAGAATTCGAAGCTGGTGAGTGAGGGGTCCGCGGGGACCGGCTGTCTGGACTTCTCTGCGGGGATGAGGGTTCGAGTGTGGGGACACTGTCTTGGCCAGTGCCGACGTAGGCGTATGTGCGAGGCTGGGGGGTGTGTGTCGAAGCAACCACGGGGGACGCAGGCACCAGCCCAGCATGGTGTGCGAGCAAATCCGTCTCCCTTACGCCCAATTCCCAGTCCAGGACGACAAGAAACTCGCGCTCGATGCGCCCGATGTCGCGCTTGCTGAAGACACGGCCTGGGATGCAGAGCGCCCAGCGTGCATTCTTCAATGTAGAGTCGTTGGTGTATTTGTCTGCGCAGATGAGGGCTCCGAGAAAGACACGCTCGAGGACCCATGCCGCATGTTCGATGCAAAGATGGGAGCGCACGCGAGAGATGTAGACTAGGGCGACGAGCAGCGTCGCTGGCCTGGTTTGGGCACAGGCGAGGACGGTGGAGACGAGGGAGGTGAATTTGACAAGCGGGGCTGGGGAGGTTGAGCGGCCGAGGGCCCGCCGCGATGCACGGGAACCACGGTGGGTATGGCCCATGGAATAGTTCACGGTCTCGACCACGCAGTCGACGACATATTCTGACAGAACACCAAGTTGAGTGTCTGAGTATTGAAAGTTGAAATGTGACAACATACTAATAACATTTGTGTCGACTTTGACGTGAATGATCTCTGTGAGGGTGTCGGTATGGTCGACGAGCGATGCCAGCGAAGTGTGCGCACTACAAGAGTTCGAGGCAAGGTTCGAGGCGGGAGAGCTGAACATGCCAGTGGTCGCGTGTGATTTGCATCAGGATTACTGTTGCTGGTCTATATAGTTGTCCACCAACAAGGTGCAGCGACCAGAATACTTCCCGCACTGGAACGCGGAGTTAAACAACGGCCCAGAACATATCACAACGCAACTAGAAGAGTCTAGGCTCCCGGCGACCCGGTCCGGCGGGACCCGAAATAGCCTTCCTCAAATAAACACAGGTAAGCCCGCTGGCGCGGCAGGGCTCACTATCGTAGAGGTAAAATATGTTGGCCCAAGCACATTTTAATATGGTCAAGTGCCAGCTATGATGTTATCTTTGCAATTTACTTCCCGCCCACATATAAATCCAGTATTTTAGCAGTGGGTATGCCTATGAATTTATTACAATACTTCGGCTTTGATTTACGACCTGTTCATTGTCTTGCAAAGCATGCAACCCATTCGCGAAAGGCAAAAACTTCCCAAACCGTCTGTGGATCCTTCCCCCTTCCAACGAAATTTTGAGGCAAAGCAAAAATGGCAAAAAATTATAAGGAAGAGTTCATTCAAGCGGCCTACTCACTCTTCCGGGGGGTAACAGGGTTCTGTTTCCAGAAACCCATATGTTGTGAATCATTGTGGAGAGCCTGGGCATATGTAAAGGCCTTGAATTAACTAAGGAAAAAAACAAAATCCATGGCAAGGAGAGCATTTTAGGGGCCTACCTTGAGCCTAGCAATGAAAGACGAGAGTCGTACGAAGATGGGAGAACCGTGGGACAATTTGAAGAGGGGTGGGATGATTGCATGCACCGTGGGATGATTGCGACTCAGCCACCCATCATTGTGTGATAGGGCACAGCAAGACCCAACTACTAAAGATAGTGGGAACTACACGGCCTAGGCCTGTTTTCTACCTTCTGCCCCCAATCATCGGTCATATTGCGACGAGAGGATGGAACTGCTCGTCTCTAGTACCTGAGGAAGTACACTTCCCTTCCTCAAATTACACGACCTAAGCCTGTTTTATACCTTTCGCCCTCCGGTGGTAGGTTGGACCTATTTAGCTCAGATCGAGAACCGGAAAGAATATGTAGCTAGAGCTTAATGTTGGTCTTCGAACCTATACGTGCTTGTTCAGGCTTCATAGTACTCCTCAATTGTTAACTAGATGCGTTGCGCAGAAGCCATCGGAGCCATTTGATGGCTTTTGTGCCGTGCACAACTAGATGGCTCCACAGCCAAAATATGACGCGGATGTTTCTGTGGAGCCATTCGCCTGCTATTTTTGCACACGGTCCGAAAGTCGTTGAATAGAGCTCTTTCGCAAGTGATGTAAAATGAATTTATGCAAAAAAACTAAGCGAGACTTGATGCAAAACACTTGCTCCACAATGGAAAACGCTACCCCAAAATACGGTCAGACAACCAAAAGATAATGTAAATTCTCCGCTCCACAATGTAAAACGATCTGGGACTTGATGTAAAAAAATCCATTTTACGTCACTTGCGAAAGAGCTCTAATGGCTCCAATGGCTTTTGCGCAACCGGGTTATTAAAAAGACGATTATCATCCTAACTGATAGACATACATTCACAAACAGATTTATCTGTTTTGTGCTAGTGGGTACCAAAAATGTCTGCAATCGGCTCATATAAGCTGTCATCTGATGGCGTCTGTTCAGGGCGCTTAATCTAGTTAACATCCCTCAATGTGAGCTGGTCGGCGCGCAAGCGTCGACCGAGCGAACGTTGAGCTTTGTGTTAGAGTTCTACAAAAAAAATAAAAGACCAAACATTCCGCCCATCTGTTTGTGACCCGCCGCTTGCCGGCCTCGCCCAATCATTGTTAAACAAGCGAGAAAAAGGTGGTTATATAATATATATAGAGGTCTAGGAGGTCTAGGCTTAGGCGAATAAGGCAAGGCTGTCAGGAACGTGATGCTATCTTTCTGATCTTACGGTACGCTCTTTCTGATGTCCGTCTTTCATTGAATATGTGTACTGGCGATTGAGTATGTGTGCTGGCGATAAACCTTGGATAAACCACCCTCTCCGTGGCCGATTCTTGCTCTGTCCATATCGTGCATGCATTCCGAGAACTCCCCGGCTCCCTCTCGGCTGACGGAAAAATACGATGGACATAAAAATACACGTGCTGCCACATCTGCCTTCCCATCTCCCATCATCCTTATCCCCACCTCCTAGCCATTCGCGGCTGTTGTGAATGTCTGTTTCCGCGGCGCGCGAACTTCCTCATCCGCCCGCTCATCTGCTCCATGACCTCCCTTGCGAGAAACACCGTACCCTGTGTCGGTCGTCGATGGGCAGAATAATGCGTACATACAAAGGTGGAGCGCCCTGGCACCAAGTCTCGCCGCTACCGATCTCAAGGTATTTAGGTATTTACCGTGTCCTGCTGACGATGTTATATGATTCATTTAATTAATTTCGCCCACATCTTCCGGTACCTGGAGCTTGACTCAAATGCGGAGGCGGGCATGGGTAGCGACACTATGTATGTATCCAGTGGTCAGAACATACAGTATATATATTCCCAATCATTGCTGTTCACGGGTTGAAGGTAATGCATATGTACGGTAACGTAAATACACACCCCGCGCGAGCCAAATTGCCCCGTCGACGGTAGAATCACCTGGACCCGCAGTGGTCCAGGTCCAAATCCAACTAATGGGAGGATCAGAGACAACGGGCTGGACCCGGCGGCTGCAGCTTCCGAGTCGTCTAAGCTGATGAAGAATTCTCATGAACGAATGAGGACTATCGCCGCCCAGGCTACGCGAACCAATTAGGAGGGAACGAATGAGAAAAGGATCTGCGGGTCTAGACCAAATCATGATGATGGATTGCTGCCGTGTACTTCTTTTGCGGAGAGAGCTCCGTGAAGGCCTAGAGTCTAGACCGCGAACTCTGCAAGCTTAGCCTATAGTGATGCTCGGTAATGATTACTATGCCTTCGGTGTTGGTCCCAAAGTCCTGTGAACAGCAGAAATAGCAGAACCGAGTCAAAGCTTGCACAAAACATCCATTGCTCAAGCGGGATTTGGCGTTTTTTGATTCCGGATCAATCGTCCCGGTGGCTGTGCACCGTTGTAGATTCTCGTGTTTTTTTTTGACAGGTCTACAGATGGAAGCAACAGATAAGGACATCGTCTGCTAATTGCTTCCCGCATGGGCCCACATCGCGTTAAACAGCCCTCGCTCTCCATGATACAGTACACCCCCGAAGAGCAGCAGGATTTGAGTTTCCCCAGTGTAAGCATACCAACTCTTGTCATCTACGCTCGTTGTCTCACGCCCTGCTATAGGTGGCCCAGGTCCCCGTTGGTGCCATGGACGAGAACTTGGCCCAGAACAAGTCCACTTCCAGCCAAAAGCGCAGCGTGTTCGAACACTCCGAGTCAGCCAGCGACTTTGTCACGAAGCTGTACAAGTACGAGGCGATGTGTCCTTCTTCGTCGCATTTTCATTGTTTACAGGATCCTGGAAGACGCGAGTGTCAAGGATATGATCTGCTGGGGACCAGAAGGCGACTGCTTCATCGTTAAGGTGCATATAGACCGTTTGGCCGTAGTGCGGACTGACAGGTTTTGTAGGACTTGAATGAATTCGCTACGAGTATATTGCCCCGGATCTTCAAACACTCTAATTTCGCCAGCTTCGTGCGCCAGCTGAACAAGTATGATTTTCATAAAATCAAGAACGCAGACGACAACCCCTTGGTGACCGACCAGGTATGTATTTTTACATCCTTTCCGTTACTCGCCACTTTTATCATATCGCACATAGCCGTGGACCTTCCGGCACCCAGATTTCCGCGAGGGCCGTCGCGACATACTGGACCACATCAAGCGCAAGGTCCAGCACAAATCGATATGCGGCAATGCAGAATCCACTACCTCAGGCCAGCTCGAGATTCAGAATTCCAGGATCGATTCCCTCGAGGCGCGGCTCACGTCTCTCGGAGCTGCGCACCAAGATGCTCTTTCAAGTTTGCGGACCCTCGAGCGCAGCCACTACGAGGTCATTTTGCAGATGGTCGCTTTCCAGCACAGCATGGCACAGCAGGACGGACTCCTGCGCGGTCTCGTACAGTACATGTGGCGTGATAGTAAAGGCGATGGTGCAGGTGGGTCCTTTACCTTGCTCGTTGCGGTGCCCACCTAATTATGTTTCGCGTGATCAAGGTAAAACGATTCAACTCCCCGCCAACGATAATCTGAGCGCGGGGGACAGCTCCTTCATGTTTCTTGAGGCGCCGGAGATACAGGGGATCATTGACCAGAGCTTGCTTGCACCGGACGTCGCGCGTGCGACCCTGGAGCAGATGAGCGAGATCTCGCGTAACGCTCAAGCAACAGGCATCTTCCCTGGTACTGCAGCCATCGAGAGTCCCAGGGACACGAGCGTGGACCAGATCGAAACACACCAGGCGCAAGTATTCGACACCAACCCGCGTCTGGGTATCCCCCTCTTCAACATCGCATCAGAGAACCCTCGCATTACTATTCCCGAGAACTCCCAGGACACGGAAGGCGAGATGGTCCTGCCTATGCACGGGAGCCCGCCCGCCTTGGATGTCGACCACATCGCGCCGCTGTCTTCGATTTCGGATGCCGGGAGTCTCCCCACTTGGGATGCGCACGCGGGCCTAGAGGTGTACACGGTTGGACATCTCATGCCGCGTGTGAACAACGACTTCGGTCCATTTGATGGTGCGATGGCGAGGAACCAGAACGCGTCGCGCGTAATTACAGAGCCAAGGAATGCGAGTCCACCTCAAACGCAGACGCTGCGCGTCCGGCGCTCGACCTTCGTGCCGGGTTGGGCTGTGCCACCTCACGTGCTCCTTGTTGACGACGACGCAGTGACCCGCAAACTCAGTAGCAAGTTCCTCCAGATCTTTGGTTGCACAACGGATGTCGCGGTAGACGGCGTCAGTGCCGTGAACAAGATGAATCTCGAGAAATATGATCTGGTTTTGATGGTGTGTCTCTCGCGCGCTCGCGTTTCCTCGGGCTCATCGCAGTCCAGGATATTGTTATGCCCAAACTGGATGGCGTGTCCGCGACCTCGATGATCAGGAAGTTTGACCCCCAAACACCCATCATTTCCATGACGAGCAGTTCGCGGCCAACGGAGATCATGACCTACTATTCCTCTGGTCCGTCTGTCCGCTTGTTGTTTCTCTGTTGTCGCTTATGCGGCGCAGGGATGAACGACATCCTTCCCAAACCCTTCACGAAAGACGGCCTGCTTGAAGTGCTCAAGGTTCGTACCGGTCAATGTCCCTTCGACACCGATATCATGAATACTTCCAGAAACACCTGGCGCACTTGACAGTGATCAAGCAGCGCATCTCGACGCCTATTCCACAGCTGCCCGCAGTTTCCTCCGGGCCCAGCGACGGTGTAGTCTCCTCCATCGATAGCGAGTTGGATTTCGGCCTGGATAGCCTCGATCCAGGTGTTGGAAGCGCCAATAGGCTCGCGGACTTGGGCTTCACGGACGAGGAGTACAACATAATCATCGCTGACCTTTTCAACGGTGACGGGACCGACTTTGAATCCGAGAAGCGTCCACTCGATCTGGATGGGGAAGATCCGGACGATCGCGCACGCAAGCGGGCCAGGTTTGAGGCCGTCCAGTGAGACTGAATTCTTGGATCCGGACTGGTATTTGTACAGAAGTTGATGTATTGTGTACGATATTTCAAGTAATGACGTTCTTGTACGGATTCACCTCCAGTCTACCATAGGGGCAACTGATTTACTGATGCTCTCTCGGTCTCGGACTGCAACTTAAGTTGTAATCATGATCAAACGCACGTTGAAATGCCCATGGCCACAGTCAGACAAGACACAATTTTGACCTTTACGGTATTAATGGCCATGCTCAAGGAGCACTGTCTACTCGACTTTCAAGTTCCTTACAATGATGTATGTTTCTTAGTGATCATACTCGAACTCAGTTCCGCATCGTAGTTGTCTATATGGGCTTTTTTGTTTGAGCATCTCTCCAGGGTCTCCCTGATAACAAGGCGGCGAAGGCGCTCTCTCCAAACACTGACGATGCGGACTTTTGAGGGCATCAGCGTTCGAGAATCTGAGTTTTATGAAGCGGACCATTTAGTACCAACAAGGTCCCCAGAGAACTTCTGCATACTCACTCATCGTGAGGTTCTAGGCTGTGCCTCCGTCTCTGTGGCGACTCGAGCATATATAACATAACCTCGCACTACGCAAAGATCGACAACCTGGGGTCAATATCGGCGGGATCATTCATCTAATTTCCACCTTCAGAAAAGGCTTTGTTCGAGAACGCTCAAAAAACGTACCCGCAAGTTACAGTTCAAAGCAGAAATAGCTTTCATCTCCTCGGGCTTCAAAGTAAAAGATTGGATTCCCAGGTTCTCAACATACTGTTGTTCAATGTTCGACTTGGGAATCACCGCGGTGCCGCGTTGGGTTGCCCAGCGCAGCAGAACTTGCGCCGGAGTTTGCGCAGGCCGTGAACATGATTCGGCCTGGATGGGAATGGACTCACACTTATTGTGCTGCTTCGCGATCGACGTAACGGTGTCGACCGTCAGCAAGCTCGGAGCCCCGCGGTCCATCGAGAGCTCATAGTATCCTTGCGGCCCCAGAGACGAGTATGCGGTGGTCGCTACCCCAAGTTGCTTTGCGAGCGCAACCAAGCCTTCCTGCGTCAGATACGGGTGAAGTTCCACTTGCAAAACTTGAGGCTTGATACGGGCATATCGAAAGATATCGAGAAGAAGAGAACCCTGGCAGTTACTGTGACGTACATACATCAGTTCTGGAGCGTACGGTGAGATGTCGCAGATACCTGATTCCGATATTGTTCACGATACCGAGATCTACAAGCTCCTCCATCGCTGTCCAAGTCTCTTGCATTGGCGTGTCCTGGAGATGAACTGTTTTTCCATCCACGCCAAACAATTCAGGGGGATATCGTTCCGCGGGGTCTACGTATTTCAGAGCAATAGGAAAATGAACCAAGAAAAGATCGAAGTCTGTGCAATGCCGTGACTCATGAGCGAAAATGCGAATCGGACCCGTGTAAATCAGACCACACAGTCAAGTCCCCAGGAGTCGAGTTGAGTTTGTGCTAGAGTCTTGACATGTTCCTTTGCATGGAATGTATTCCAGAGCTTTTAAGATCGGTCGGTCAGTCAGGGCACGGTCGCGCACCCGAAAGGACGACGTGCCTTCGAAGTGATGACTAGAAAGAATTAATTTTAAAATTCAGACGGAAAGCCTTGACACTCACATAGGTCCTCCCGTTTGACGAGTCCATCGCTCACAGCGCGGCGAACGCCATCTCCTGCTTCCTTTTCATTTCCATAGTCGCCTGCTCATAATTAGAATGTGTGAACGCAAGACAAGAAGAAATTCGAACAAGCTCCATCGAAAAGACGATAACCCGCTTTGATTCTGGAACAGTGTGAGACGAATTATTGAAGCATGGATTTCAACTCACGCATTGTAAACGGTCTGATGTGTGGTAAGTCATCCAAACAATATCCATTCGAGAGAAACTCGCATCTGCGCATGTGGATTTCTTAACCTTACTCGGGCATTGGGCAATAGAACAGTGGTACTATGGTTACACTCACCTTCCACAACCCGAAGCTGGCACGGATTCTGGTTCAGCACCTGGCATCAGAGCAAACATGCAACTTACCCAACAATCGGCATCTGTGAGACAAAAACTCTGAGTATAATAGCAATTAAGAGAATGAGGCAGCGCACATTTTGTCCGGTCCTTGGGAGATGGATACTGGTGGTGTTGGATGTCATCTGGATAATGTGCCGACCTCTAGGTGTGCATCGAGCCTGAATATATAGGGCCCGGGAGAATTTACGGAGAATTATAATAATAGTCCGGGACTAGGCTCGCCGAATCCATTGCAGATGTGAAGGGGCCCAAAATAAAAGTGTCCAGGCTTCGATCGAGTCTATCGAGATCCTCAGGCAAGACCCTATTGGAGCCATAAAAATGTCCAGATGTGCTACCTGAGAAGCGTGAAGGCGGAAGGAGGAACGTAAAAGCCTGTCGATGCTCGTCTTCATCCGGCTGCTCTTTTCAGCTCTTTCGTCTTTGCGCGCTTAAATCTCCCCACTCGGTCTCACCTTTGCCACGCTTCAAATTGACGTCTGGTGACGCCATACGGTGAAATTCGCAAATTCTACTTTTCACAGTGGCTAACATTTCCCAGGTTAATAACACTCGGATCTCCTCTCTCCGCACCTAGGCTGCCCTACTGAATCACCCACAATGAAGTTCTCTAGCGTCAGCCAACAGGTACCGAATTTTCGTCGTCAATGTCCTGAGATTGAGTGAAAGTGTTGGGTCTCTTCTCCGCCCGTTCCCATCCGTGGAAGTCACGATGATATAAAAGGTAAGCGTCCATTGAGAGTCTAGAACAGTCCGCGGGACTTCGTTCCCGGTATGGTACATTTCACACAAGAGCACTTGGGCCTGGTCCCGCTGATAGATTCTCACAGCATGATTGCCGTTCTAGACCCGGCGAAATGTTGGTGAATCACGTTGAAAAGATGTGATATCTCAGGTCGCTCCTGCCGGGATATAAGAAGCTCAGCGATCGTACGAGACAAGCAAAGCAACTCTTCAAGTGAGTTACATGATAGATACCCCTGTGTATTTCGTGCTGACCTTTACAAATAGCATAACCAATGCCTGCTGTCCGGTCTTGGGAACTCCATACACGTCCTCATCCAGTGTTGGGCAAGTCGTCGACTAGTCGTTGACTAGTCACAAAGTCACGGTTGGCAGGTCGGTCCGGTCGCTAAGGTGACCTGACTTTTGACCTGTCAGTCCCAATTGGGAAACGCCGCCGCCGGCAAGCCCGGAGACGTTGTTCCACGGTGTTTTCAACAGGTTTTGACCGTGTTTGAGTGTGAGGTATGATATATTATGTTTATATGGACCCATACATATACATTAGATGCTGTTTCAGCCCATTAATTTAACCATCATTTTTATCATCAAAATGGCCCACCGGCACTGATTGATTCAATTTGACTGACAGACCTTTTGATTACAAGTCTGCAACATTCGCCATAGCTAGTCAACGTTATAACAGTACAAATACATGATGAACTTTTGTATTTACAACCCATTCAAGACCGCCTCAGTCACAGAGTCCAACCCACCATCATCTGAGATCCCGGCTTTGTCAATGAGTTCAGCTAGCTCAACCTCTGTGTTCAAGTTCTGACGCCCAACTTCTAGCTCTGAGACACCCCATGGTTTTGTGAAGTTGAATAAATCAGAGATCTTGACTGAGATGCTATTATGTGGACTTGCATCACACGCCGCAAATGAAACCAAAACATCATTAATTGAATGAGCTGGAAAATGAGCCCAAATTATGCATTGCAGGTGTCTGAAATTCGACTATAGGGTATTATCTAATGACCTCAACTTATTTTACAATTTTTCGTATTTATTTTGACTTGGAACAGCAGTTTCCGGGCGTGGCGGAGAACGAGCCAGCTAGCCGGCGACGTGGGAATGGCCGCTCGGCTAGCGTCCGATCCATCACGGAAGTCAGGTCAACGGCACGACTTGATGACTAGTCACTGACTAGTCGCCGTCAATGACTATTGACTAGTCACTCAAAGGCGGTGACCCACCAACACTGTCCTCATCCCATTCCGAATTCTTACTGGGTCACCACCTACCTGCTCGCCTGCGAGTATCCGTGGGATCCTCAGAATCCGCCTGAACTCAAGCTCGACGCCTTACTCCGCGCCGGCGTACGGACCTTTGTGGACTTGACCGAAGAGCGTGAGCTCTCCCCATATGCATCACAGCTGTTAATGGGCGTGTCCATTCTCAACGTCGACGAGAAGGAGATCGAATACCACCGCTTCCCCATCCACGACCGTTCGCTGCCGGAGAGTGTGCAGTACATGCGGCAAATCTTGAACGTCTTGCGCGACAATGAGGAGCGTAATCGCATCACCGCCGTGCATTGCCGCGGGGGTATCGGTCAAACGGGAATGGTTGTCGGGTGAGTCCCTCGTCGAGTGCTTAATCTATTACGTCCCTGACGTATCAACCCAGATGCTGGCTTGTGGAAACGGGGATTGCCAAAGACGGTGTGGAAGCCCTCCAAATCATTGCCGACGAGTGGCACGGCGTCGCCAAGTGCACTCGATATCCGCAAAGTCCAGAAACTGGTCCTCAGTTCGATTTCGTTCTCCATTTTCACCGCGCAAGAGTCCGCGAACAAGCCGCCTTTTGATTTAGATGGCCTGAGAAGAGGCGGTGCATAGTGAGAGCTTTTGCAGGAAGGGCAGGTTGAAGACTGTGGCCGTGTAATCAACTTCACAGATTAGTTTGTATATTTGATTTGCGAAGGGGAGAAGTAGGAGGAACGCACACGTCGACGGCTCGTTGAGCGAATTATCTGGGGCTGGAATTACGAGTCCTGCACAAAACACGTTTACATTCCCGTCGTCAGCATTCGGGAGGAGCAACAGGTACACCCTGCACAAGGGATCGTTCCGAGCGCGTAATCTTGGGGACGGCCCAGATGATCGACAAGCGTACGAACGCGAGGGCACCGCGCAGAGGTGCGTGGAATTTCAAGCGAGGTCAAGGCGATAGGACTGCACAGCCTCAACACAGCCTCAGCTTCAACTCAGCTTTAGACACCTGATTGGTTCGGTCGCTTGGTTTCGGCTTGTGGAGCCGAAAAGCCCTATTCCTATCAAGTTTCAACACTGCAGCGCAGACATTATGATTTCGCTGGGTGAATGCAGACTGAGGGAAAGAGAAATATTCTTTACAGAAATTTCTGAATGGCGTGAATATTATGGCATTGATCGGAGACGCGTTGCGTACCTCGTATGTACGCGTTTTCGGCGGGGATGGACCCCAATCTGAGGGGGGAATCTCGTCCTAGTATCCCATAGACTGCGAAAATACATATGCCATCTGGCGGGATTCACGCGGCAGGCCCAGGAACAAGAGAAACAAATTGTGTGCTGATCGGCACATTTTGGCCTTTGTGTGTTGCTCATATTGACATTTCAGACTAAATGACTGGCCAGTGCGAAAGGGTGTGTGTATGAAGTTTTGGACCCTCTGGTGGCCTAGTGCCGTCGATTCAGAGGCATTAGGTGAAACGGGGCTGCATTTCCACACACCAAATCGAGGAGACGTTATAAGAAATCTGAGGGCGTCAGGCACTGCAGAATTCGATTACGAATCGATTGAGTATGGTTTTGGTTGGAACAGACAAGATAAGGATATCAGCAGGCATTGAGCTGGAGTCGGTCACCACTGCGCAAAGGAAGATAATGGGAAGAAGGCGGCTGGGTGTACGTACGTACGTACACAGATGTTCTTCGGATGCCAGTACTAGTACAACGTTTGAGTAATCGGTTGACGAAGCATGATAGCAAAGGTGCGTTTAAGATCGACAAGTTTGCCAAATGGCCCGTGTACCCGTGAAATTGAGCTTCGATGGAGGTCATCTTCCAAGTTCTAACGATGTGAAGTTTGGCCCCCGAGTGCAGAGAATGGAGAGAATCGTGGCGTAAGCAGTAAGCATTGAACGAACAACTTCATGTTGAATTTCGTTTGGCCTCTCCCAGAGAGAGACGCTTCGACAGGGCAACTTCATATTCGGCTGAATGGGATGTGATAGTTGGAGTGTGAGAAGGAAAGTGGTATCATGTGTTTTGGTTTGAGTCGCGTTCAACCAACTGCTAAATTTAGTCTCGTGCTTCGATCCAATAACATATTCATGAGAAACAAAAGAGCGCGGTGGGGCGTGAAAATATAGCTGTTAAATTGGGTTTCTTTCTAAAAAAGCATCGGTGAACCTGACTCGAGCCTATTTGAAAGAGAAGTGATGTCGGCGGCGGGGGCGGCATAAATACCGCATGCAAATCGAAGTCGCCGAAAAACTCGGATGGGAACGGAGTTGGCTTAAAAATCTTCAGACAGACAGACCCGTTAATTTTATAAAGAAAGTGGTAGAGGAATATCCTACAGGCACTATGAAATCGTAATTTAACGTGAACAGTCCACGTGCAAGGTTTCATACAACCACATCAAACCCTGCTGCTCGCGATACTTTCAACCTCCTTCTCTACATTTTTTTCTCGAAGAATGGGCCCCAGGAGGTACCCCGGGTGCGCAATGTTCATGGTGTAGATCGCAAGCGTGACCATACCCCCGTCGAACACGAGGAAATACACCTGTGAGAATGACTGGGCCGTCCCAGCCGCCGGAGAGCTCGACGAGACGATAGACCGATCCGCAGCGCGTTTCCGTTTAAACCATGGGCCCGAAAATGGCAAATGGCAAATGGCAAGGGGGGTGCGTACCGGATGAAGAGAACGAGGGTAGAGAACCCGAACGCAGATATCATGAGACGGATTCGAGGCGTGAAGGTAACTTTGGCGGTGCCTAGCGGGCTTTGGCCGCAGACTGGTAGATCCCGGGTGTACCAGCGTAGATACTCGAGCCCGCAGAGCGTGTAAGTGCAGATTGCGACTGTGTTATGTGAGAGGTCTGTCTGTCTTGAAGAACTGATTTCGATCACGTACAGAATTGAAAAGCGATACCAGCCAACATGATATTTGTGCCCTGTCAATGATAGCGATAGCGACGAGAGCTCCAAGAGTGGAAGAGAATGCGTATGCTCACCATCGTTGCTTGTGTACGGTCGCCGTCGGGGGCGCTGGCTGCGATTCCACCTCCCGCACCTTGAATGACCAACGCGACGACATCCTGAGTTTGAAGGTGGGATTAACTTCGAATATTTACAAGCAAATAGTTGTGCTCACACAAGTGACGAAGACGATAGTATCTACAGTAAAACCTCGTCAATGACAGACCTTCCAACGAAAGAGGGATAACGTACACCAGAGCGCAGATATTCGTGAATAGCACGGCCCCAGGTACTCCACTATCCGAGACAGAAGAATGAAGTTCACTGCGATGAGGGGCGTCGGGGAAATGATTGTCGCGCTGATTCTGAAAATCAGGTAAATAAGGGAGCAGAGTAGTCCCAGGAGTAGCCTGGCTGACGCACTGCATCATGAAAGGGTCACTCGCATCCACGTTGTAAGCGGACCACAGACGGCCACTCCATCCAATGAGCTCGCCGACACCACAGAGGCACGCCGTGGGGAACAGCCACCACATCCGGTAGTAGGTTGCTTGACCGGCATGTATGACTTCCAGGGTTATTCAGAACTGCGAGTATAAATGCGAAGAGACAACATACTTGTGCTGATCGCAAACAGGACAACGAAGAGGACTCCAATGGATTTGCTTGGATAATAGCCGTATCCGTTGTAGGGGTCGAGTGCGGGATCGATCCAAGTTGAGGTCGTGCTATTGGACATGATGATTTGAACAAGGGGAAAAAAAGAGTCTGTACGAGAAGAATGGGAATAGGACTCGCCCTACATATATAAGCGAGTCCCATTCTTGGTCGCATTCAAGATCGCATTACGATCACTCCATCATTCAAGTTCCGAATCTTCGCGGGAAAAATGGAGAAGGGAAAAGTGAGAAGCCGAAGATTGTCCGATGAGGACCTTTACTGTTTAGCTGTTTGAATTTATATTGTTTTCCTGTGATAATTACTGCGCGTCAGTAGCACCCATCCGAACTTTCGAACCTGAAGCTATGACAAGATCGCGGATGCTTGGTTGCTAAAATAAGGAATGGCAGTGCAATGCGACTGATGTGACGATCACCGTAGGCGAAGCTGGCGTGAAGAAAACATTACAGGCAAGCTTCCAGGTCTTCCAAAAGGTCGACCGTAAGGGGAGAAAAATGGGAAGCAGTCGGGAAGTGAAAGTTAACCGTGGGTGTCGGACTGATGTGCTTGAAGAATTTCCGAAACGGCGCCGAGCCGCCGACAAGAAGGAAGAATCAAAAGCAATTTCATCATCCGTCTTCAAGTTGTATCTGTCCACAGTACCCAGCCGCAGTACCCAGGGGAAATAGTGATACACCAGCAGCTAATAATACGCACATAAGTCAAGTAATACCCGGTACAGTCCTCCGCCCGGGATGGTAGTACAGGAAGCTAGCCGTGAAGAATCGTCGCAGGCATGAACCAAAACCGGCGAGGGTGGTCGATCAGTGTGCGGCGTGCGCTGCCGCCCAAAGAAAGCGCCAGCTCGCGCATGATACGGCTTGTATGCCGCGCGCTTGGAAACCGTGGTGGGAGATACGCGCCTTGACTTGCAGGACTTGCCTTTGGGCTTGGAGGAGGACGCGAGAGCGATGGCGGAGGACGTAGGGGCGGCGCCGGAGGCAGAGCCAGAGCCAGAGCTAGAGCCTGAAGACGAGGCACCGACGAAGGCGACGATGGGTGGGCCGGGGAACGTGTACGTACTACGGCGCGGGAGGCGTGTCAAAGACCTGAGAAAGGATAGTAAGCAGAGATATCGATAACGACGGAGACGCACGTTGGGAACAAGGATGCCCGGGTCATCGTCGCTGTATGCACCGAGCGCTATCCTTCGGACCGTCCGTCCCGCTGCCGCCCACGTGGACCTGTGAACTGGACGGATAGAACTCCGCGCCACCGGCCACGGTGGCCAGCTGCAGGGCAATGATCTCGTGGCGGATGAGGTACGCGCCGGGTGCGATGTTGGCTGGGAGAGTAACGTTGGCGGGGACACCGGCGTTCTCGACTGTGACGGCTAAAGTCAGTCGCCCGGGATGCGCCCCACCTGCGCGATCTTGAACTATTTGGCGGTGGACGATCGAGAGTCGTGCAGTCGGTGGAGCCGCTGACGTCAGCATGGGGCCGATATTGTGGGGCCGCTGGAAGGGAAGGGAGTAAGTATCACAGTAAGAGACATAAGAGGGAGGTGACGCACTTTGCCAAGGTCCCACCAGTCCATAGAAAGAAAAGACGTCGTATCACCGGGGTTAGCGTCGGCAATGTCGGAGGCAAGCTGGGCACCATTGCCACAGTTGAGCGAAGGGTTGTTGGCGCCCTTGACCGGATCCACACTGTCGATCTGGCGGACTGGCGGTCGGCACGGCGTTGGGTGTGTTTCCGAGGAAAGTCTCTGTGCCAATCCAAACTTTATGGACGAATCCATGGGCAGAGACATATGGAGTGGCGAGTAGGAAGAAGGGCTTTGCTGAGACACATCGTGGCTGTCGTTGGTCGTGAAAGGCGTAGAAGAAAACCTGGAAGAGAGAGGTGAGTGCGCAGCGCTTGGCGCAGCGACACAAACTGCTGATCCAGAGATTGATGTTAGAAGTCGGCTATTCTCATCCGCTTGCCAGCGACCCACGTGACTCCGACTCGACTACCGACCCTACCCAGACTGCCTTTATGTGGCTCCTCGGAGTTGTCCAGTCATAGACACTGCTGACGACCGTGCGGGGTCGACACCGCCAAAGATCTGACCGTCCTGACTAGCGGCGTTATCAGGGTACGATACTACGAATTAATATTTGCTCTGAAACAACTCTGAAATCAATCTGAAATCCCAAATCGCAAAGGCTCAGTCGCCGGAGACTAGGGCAAAATGGTATATATGAACGAGGAGGGCTAGCGCTGCCAAAGTTTGCCAAAGACTGCTGCCATAACTGTCATTTGGTGAATTTCTTTTGCTCCCAAACTTCAAGCTTGAAGATTATGCAACTCAACCAGTCAGTAGGCGACGTCAGATTTTTAAGCACTCGCGAGGCTACCTCGAGCCAGCAAGCAGAAAGATGTTCGATACAGAGGTGCAACTTCTCCTCTCGTTCTTACCAACTCCTTACAGAAATATTGAAGTGGGTAAAGTGTGAGATTGTTGTTCAATCCTTATCGATATCTCTGCATCACTTTGGGTTGAGCTCTGGGTTGCCTCCTCGCCGCTGAATGCGGAATTGCGAGCTGCGTCCTGTATCAACTGTAGGCTTTCTGAGAATTCCCGTCACTCAGGCTGATCCACGGAGAATTATCTCCTCCAGCACATCAGCGTAGAGTCTCAGCCGGAGTCGTATCGAAGGATAACAGTGTTGCCAGCTAACCGATTCTTCGCGCTATTCGCGACGAGCTTGGAATTTTTCCCGGACTGTTCTTGGCACAGGCCTTCCACAGACCCCGCTTGAGAAGCCGGACAATGGAAGTATTAGATGTTCGTCTTCCGTTTCTCGGAAGCGACTGGTCCATCTCAGTTTCTGTGCAGATATGCGATCTCCCCTTCACGGTGGTGGTATGTCAACGACGAAGGTGGAAGTCTTTCGACTCAATCCCACAACCAATTCTTCATTCCCTTTTCAACTTCTACTATCGCAAAACTTCAATCTCCGCTGCGCTCTTTTTTTGAGTCAAATCCACCCTCGTTAATCACGTTTAGATTACTCTGCTGTTTAATCATCATTTTCCGTTGAGACACGCATTGTTTAAGCAAAGCTGCCAGGGTTACAGCGTTGTATACGGTCCCTGGCTTAGCCCACAGGGTCCCCGCCGACCCGCAATGGTAACAAACGACACAAGTACATTCCAATCTCGAAGTGCTCAAGATGAACCACTGCGGATACACCTTATGCGTTCTCTGCATTCCTGTTCGTAGTGTCCACCACCCATGCCACTGAATCCCTCCAGCACAACATGGAATACACGGCCGCCAAATCATTCTATGTACGTGTGCGAGGCGTTGCTGGCTGTGGAGCCCGCTCCACAGCATAAACAACGGTATGCGCAAAACGAGCACCACCCTTTCGTAAAACCCGTACAAACTTTTGAAATCGGATGGATTCAGTATAAATGAAAAGAAAAAGTCAGTTGGGCGTCGAGTTTGAAATTAAATCGGTAAAGAATTCACTCCTGATGGGCGGGCGTATTTTTGCGTGGAGAAAACATACCAAACCACGGGAATTTTGTGTTTTCGACCTCGGACAGATTAGGTAACCAGGAAGGTAGATTACCTAAAATCGCGATGGGGACAATGGGCCCGTGAAACAAACACGTACAATTGGGATTTTGGGACGCGTGTTGCATCTGAAACAACGGGGAATTGATAGGAGTAGCAAGGGGATGAAACGAGAGGTGAAACGCGAAGTCAGAACTTGAGGGAAGGATGAACAGAGGTTGAGCGAGTACGAACCGTTGATTGAATAATGCAGCTGGGAGGCGGCTGGTGTTTCAGAATCAAAACCTGGGATGAAACGAGTTTCAGGAGAGCATTTCAATTGTTTCAAGGGATGAGAGGACGTACCATACAAGTTTCAACCTGCACGCGTTGAAATATGCATTTGTTGTTGTTTCTTTGTAAAGGCCAAACACCTAGGGTATAAAAGGCCATCTGTAAGTAGGTAGAAAAAGACACACTTGCCCGGGAATTACCCGTGTTTTCTGATTTCTTCGTACGGTTTGGATTTGGATTTGGGATTGGTACGGGAACGGGAACGGGAACGGGAACGGAACGAATCTTTGAACGGCAATCAATTTCAATTGGAACTCTGCGGTCAACTCAACGGCTTGTTTATCTGGATTCGCAATAGTCATATATTTTGACTAGAGCCACCCGAACTCAGCGCTATATTCAAAGGGGATTCAATCGCAGGAATAGAAGTGATATATTGAAGTAACTGCAGGACGGTTACACTAGGGGCTTTATTTTATATTTTGTTTTGTTGGTTGAAATTCCCTAAGCGCTTCATCTGGAGCCCACCGCGAGGGAGGTTCATCCAGATTAAATATTTCGAGTGCGCCGGTCGCATTCATCTGTTGAAGAAAATTTTGGAGTTGGATAACTTCCTGCAGGCAATAAGAATATTAAACGTAGCGAGGAAGGAAAGCTCACTCGATTCGGGATACGCTTCAAGGCGTTGGTTAAGAAACTGGGCAGGGAACCCGCCATCATCCTGAATAAAGAAGCTTGTAGACGGTATCTGGAAGCCCTCGAGCGTGGATTCGCTGAGACGCTAAAGATGGCCATTAATACAAGGAATCTTATTAAAGAGGACTTACGACAGGCTGGGATTAATCAACCAGCGGCAGGAACGAACGCCGTGGACCACAGGAAAGAGGATCCAATCCTGTTGGAAGAATTAATAAAGATGGCTGAACGCTTGGCCAGCACGGGGGGAACCGAGGCGACTTGGGGAGAAGAAGAAAACTATGAAGTCAAACGGTCAGATAGGTTCCCGGCAGTAAAGATTGAGAGAAGAGACGCACGATTGGAAGAGCTCGGTGGAGAGCTATCAAGTCTTCGCGACGCCATGACCGTGGTGCAGAAACAATCGAGAGCGGCCCACGAGGAATTGATGAAAGTCTTGCAGAATACGAAAGGTCAGCCTCGAGATGAGAATGAGGGTCGTGACGCTGCACCACGGGCTGGAATGTCGAACTCGTACGGGCAGGATCGTCAGTAC